>APFE030490494.1:22594-53304 GCA_000404065.3 Pinus taeda
AGTTGTATCCCTTATTAATATTTTTGTGCCCCTATTGTCCCCATATTGTTATTATTGTGCCCCATAGAATCCCTCTATTGTTATTTTTATGCCTTTATATTATTATTGTTAGGATAGTTGGGTTATATTGTGACTCCTTAGACTCCTATATATAGAAAGGAGGTTTTGTCATTTGAATCATGAAGGGGATCATTCATTTATGTAATGTAAAGGAGGTTTCCCCCTTGAAGAGGTTAAATTCTAAGGTGTTGATATATCTTTCCTATCTTTTTGTGAGCTGGTTTCATAACAGAAAGGCAACTTCCAATTAGATCCTTTTAAGATAGGTGCTTCAGAGATTCTCTTTTTCAAAGTTTCAAAGGCAACTTGACATTCGGAATCCCAATTGAATTCACAGTCTTTGGTAAGTAGTTTAAAGAGTGGGGATGCGATTTTTGTGAAGTTTTCTATGAACCTCATATAATATCCAGTAAAACCGAGAAATATTCTAACATCTCGTTTACAATTTGGCACTGATAACTTAGAAATGACTTCCACCTTAGATGATTCTACCTTATTCCCATCTTCGGAAATATGGTGACCTAAAACAATTCCCTCATTAAAATCATGAAACATTTTTCATGACTTAATGAGAGATTTGTTTCTTGACATCTTATTAAGACTTCTTCTAAATTTCCTAGTGCTTCATTGAAAGAATCCCCATAAAGTGTGAAGTCATCCATGTATACTTGCACGCAATCATGAATAAGGTCAGATAAAGTGTCAAGGACTGCCCTTTGGAATGTTGTTGGAGAATTACATAACCCAAAGGAAGTACTTGGTAAGCATAAGTTCCCCATTGACAAGTGAACGTGGTTTTATCTTGACCTTCAAGGGCTACCTGAATCTAGTTGTATCCACTGAGCCCATCCAAGAAGGAAAAATATTTTTTCCCTGCTAATGTATCCAAGACCTGGTCTATGAAAGATAGTGGGAAGTGGTCTTTTAGTGTTGCTTTGTTTAACTCCTTGTAATCGATGCATACCCTCCATTTTCCATTTTTCTTAGGAACAATTAATAGGGTTGAAACCCACTGACTGTTGGATATTGGATAGATAAAATTTACATTCAATAGTTTCTGCAACTCTTCCTTAACAATTTCTTTTAGATTTGGGTTCATTATTCATTGAGGTTGTCTAACTGGTCTTGCATTTTGTTCAATATAGATATGATGTATGCAAGTTTTAGGATTAATCCCTCTCATGTCATTGTATTCCCATGCAAAACCAGAAGAATGCTTTTGTAAAATTTCTATTAATTGATTCTTTTGCATTGTTCCAAGTTTTCATTGACATTCAAGGTTTTTCCTGGAAATATTTCTATCAAGGAATTCCCAAATTTTTCAATGGACAACAATGATACTTGTTTAGATGAGAGATATTCATTTCAACTATGCCCATAATGTGAGGAAGATTCATTATTTTCTAGTAAATTTAAAAGTTGGTCTTCCGCTTTCACTTGTTCATTAGCAAAAATAGGTTGTATATCTTCTCCATCTTCTATCCATTCTTAAGTTTCTATATCTATTATTTTTCTTACAGGGGGGCATAATGTAAATTTTTTGGTAGAATTTCCATCTGAGATAAACATATCACCTAATATGCAGCCGATGAAAGCATCAGTTGTAGCCAACCAAGGCCTTCCTATAATTAATGGATGTCCTCCTAGATTATTCTTGGGTGTTAAGACCATGAAATCAATAGGATATTCCCAAGAATCTAAGGATACACAAACATCTTCTAACACACCATCTGGTTTAATAATAGATCTATCTACTAATTGCAATAACGTTGATGTGTATTTAAGGTTAGGAATCCTAAGTGTGTCCTTAACTTGTTTACTCATTATGTTTATGGTTGCTCCTAAATCAGTTAATGTGTTTGGTATTTCAGTTCCATTGATGTGAATTTTTACAATGGGGCTTCCTAGATCTAAATATTTTTTAATCTTTGTCTTCCCCATCATAATGTCTGCAATTTTTCCAACTAACTGAATTCTTTTTATATCTTTTCTTCTTCTCCTTGATCTTTGTGTACTTAATTACTTTATTGTTTTTCCAAAAATTGGTATTTCTTTTATGGCTTGCAATAAAGGAATCTTAATACAAACATTTCTCAATTCATCCATCATATTGTAATCAGGCAAGGTAGTTTTTTTCTCTACTCCTTCATTGATTTTCAACCTTTCTGGGGAAGATGGTTTAACTGATACTGAGGGTTGTTCTATGATAGGAGTATCTGTTGGAATTTCTTCTATTTGTTTATTTTCTTTTTGAGGGAGAGAATTCTCCCCTTATTCTAATTGATTTTTGTATTTTTGAAGATCAAATCTTGTTTCTTGAATGAAAACAGGAGGTTTTCTTGGTAATATTGTTCCAGACCTTGATTGGACATTTTTTAGGTCTAGTGGAGTTATTACATAAGTTTTAGGATTCTGACCCTCCATTTTGTACACTGGTTATTGTGGTATTTTATTATTAGGATTCAGAAGTGGTTGAGCGAGTGGTTGATTTGATTTTTGTGGAAATGGTAGGGAAAGTTGTGGGTTTTGCTTCTGAACTGGAACTTGTGGCAATTGATTAGCTTGAGAAATTTGATTAGATGGGGTAAGAATTGTGGTGGAAGGTAAGATGGTGAGTATTTTTTATATTGAGCATAGGATCCATAAGGATTTCTCCATCCTTGATTCCAAGGTTATTATTATGGCAGAGCCCAAGGCTGCTAGGCTGAATTCCAATTATTTTTGTGATGACTGGGCAAATTGTTGTGGTCTAAATTCTTGTGATTTATTTGGTTGGGGGTTTTTCCATGGTCTTTTGGCTATAAAGGAGAGAGGGTCTATTGGTTCTGAGATTCCTTCATCATTGAATACAACCTTAAGACCTGGTAAGGATGGACATTCCTTCGTACCATGATTATCTACACATATGACATAGGTTTCTATCGATTTTGAGTCTAAGGGACACTCTCTTAGAGAATGTTTCTTCTGACATTTGGGTTAGAAGATAAATAATGCAGCATTTTCATAATTTTGCTTGTTTTTTATTTTAAGGGTGTCTATCTGCTCACTTAGGCTCCCTAAGATATATGTTTTGAAGGTGTCAAGTAAATTTCCTATTTCTACCCTTCTGATTATCTCAGATGTAGATTTGTTAATTCTTGACAAGAGAGGGTCTCTAGGACTCCTTCCAACTTGTGCTTTACCTCTTGAGATATGTACACATAAATCACAAATATTTGCAAATGGTAGCTGGGAAATATCTCCTTTCCCAGTTAGGTTAAGGAGGTTGACCATTCATTTCTAATAGTTCTGAGTAAGAGAGATTTTAAGGTGTCTTCATCCAAATTATCTTTTTTTTCTCTTTTAACATTATAAACAAACCTTTCTACTAAGTCTTCAAGATTTTCATCTTCTTTTTATGTCATTTTGAAGACTTCATCTTTAAGGTTACTAGTCATACAATAACCTCTACCTAAGAAAGCCTCTTTCATTTGTCCCCATGTTGTTATAGAATGCACTCCTGACCCATGAACCATTTTAATGTTGAATCTTTTAATGTTGCAAGGAACAATTTTAACTTTTGAGCATCATGTAGATAATCATATGATCTGCATGATACTTCAAATTTGAAGAGAAATGTCTCCGGATGTTCGTTTCTTTTCCCATGGAAATTAGGAAGAATCGAGGGTGATATATTTTTCATTGTGAGGATTGTATCTTCATCAAGAATAGGGAATCCTGAAGGATCTTGATTTCCTCTACCTCTACCCCCTCCTCTACCTCTACCTCTTCCTCTTCCTCTTCCTCCAATCATATCTTCTTCACCATGGACATTGTGTACTTCTCCTTCTCTTTCTTCAGCCATGATAGATTCTTCAGAGCTAATATAGTGTTCTTCTAATATTTTCGGTTCCTCTATAAATGGTTGTTCAAAATAAGTTTCCAATTCCTCTTCTTCACTAGGAACTTCTAATTCTTCTCCCAAAATTTTCTCACCAGTGGAGGATAGAAAGGTTACTCATGTAGTTGGGGATATAGGATTTTCTTTAATTACATCTTCAGTAGAATAAGTAGGTGAAGTTATGGAAGGGATTTTTGATCTTAAGACTTCAAGAAGTCTTTGTCGACCTCTAAATAGAATTTGGGTTTAAGTAGGTGGTGTGGAATCTCGAAATCGTGGTGAAGTGACTGGATTTGTGGGAATTAAACTTCTTCCTCATCCTACAAATCTACCCCTAGAGTCTTTATCCCTACACATGTCATGTTTTAAATTAATTATGGTTTTTTTTAACTTCTATTCGTACTTCCTCGGCAACGACACCAAAATGTTTAGCCAATTTAAGGTCTTTAAATTGTCATTCATAAATTGTCAACTCGGGAAAGTAGGCTGATGAATTGCAAGTGCACAATATGTGCTTAGAGGTTATTCATTAGGTCTTTATGTATTTATTAGGATCTAAACTTAAGATGGATATGGAGGTGATGTTTGTCAATTATATTAGTGTCGTAATTCTTAAAAATGCTGGCTAAGTTTCCTAGGAGTTAATCTCTATCTAATTAGTTTGCAGATGATATGAGAGTGATCCTACTTGTATTCGATTGTTTTGGGATTTTTGATCCTTAATATTTATGTTGTAGATTCTAATTCACTAAGTAAAAAAAGAAACCTATTCTATCAGCTATGAAGAAATATTGTCTGAACTCAATGGTTTAAGAGAGAACTCTCACTCTTTTACTTATTCAATTTTCGCTCAAACAAAATAATCCAAGCAACATTTATACTATGAATTAAACACACTTCAACTATGCTATATAATAAGAAAAGGAAATAACCATGATGTACTAGGTATAAAGAAAATTAAATAGCAGACTAAACTAGGTATAAAGCAAATGAAAGTACTTATGCAAATAACAATTTGTTGGCAAAATCATTATGCTTAATTTTCACACAAAACAAAGCATTTGAAGAATGAAAGGAAATCATATTGCAATTGATTAAAACCTGCCACTGTTTGGAAGGTCCCTCCACATATCAGTTCATAGCTTCCAATCAACACAACGCATACACACAAAACCAATTCTATTCAAATGAATTCACAAACTGTTCAAAATTACATGATCCAGCGCACACCACAAATCACAATGCGGCCATAAGTTTTATAACAAGTCTTTGGAATAACTACATGAGTAATTCAAGCCTAATATATCTATCTTATCTAAACTTATATCACTAAACCTTCGTTTTTCTATTCCGAAAGCAAAACGATAAGGTTTCGACCGAACTTAGATTTTGTTCTACATTAATTCAGCGGTTGACTTGGAGTTTGACCGTGATCTCCTGTGCATATCTTAATGAACATTTTTGAGGGGATAGGAAGGGATCCATGAGGGAGCCATCCTCTATCCATCCACACCCTTCACTGCTAACTTGGAACTTAGGAATCTTGCAAACAGTGGAGACAACTACATAAACCTAGATTAGCTGCGGAAACAAACTGATTCGGTAGCCAATTGCAAACATTAACAAAACAATAGGGTATAAAGTTAAATATGAACAAGAAGACATGTTATTGCATACCTTCATCAAAGCCTAGTGGATGTTGCTTTATTTAGGTGGTAAATATATAGGGAAAGAGAGGATCATTAGGCAAAAAGGATGTCATGGTAGGACAATCTTCGAACTCTACATTGATCTGGACAAACCTCAGCAGTAGAAATTAATCTAGGTTCTCTTTAAGTACAAGTAGGCTTTTGCCTGGGACTATTCAGACATGAAAGGTCTTGACCTGCAGTTGTGCACCCATCATATCTATATCAAAAAAGATGCATTTCTTAGCCGACAGCCCCAGAGGAGTTTGAGTCCACACCTCAGGGATATTGTAAAACAAGAATTGCAGAAACTGCTAGATACAAACTTCATATAACTAATTTCAGATAGCCAGTGAGTTTCCCCATTGGTAGTCATCCCTATGAAAAATGGGAAATGGAGAATTTGTGAGATTATAGGGAACTCAACAAAGCCACCCAAAATATCATTTTCCCCTTCCTTTCATAAACCAAGTCCTTGATACTTTAGTTGGGAAGAAATTATTTTATTTTCTAGATGGTTTCAGTGGTTATAATCAAATTCAGATTGCTTTGGAAGATCAAGATAAAACCATGTTTACTTGCCCATGGGGTACATTCACATACAGGGTTTTACCCTTTGGACTATGAAATGCTACAGTGATGTTCCAAAGAGAAATCTTGAGTATTTTCTCCGACCTAATCAATGAAAGAATCGAGTTTTATATGGATGATTTCACCTCGTTTGGGGATGACTTTGATCAAGCTATGAAAAATTTAGAAAATATCCTTGAACGATGTATTCCTACCAAATTGTGTTTAAGCAATGAAAAATTCCATATGATGATGACTGAAGGTGTTGTTTTAGTGCATTATATTTCTGCTACAGGGATTCATATGGATCCAGTTAAAATTAAGGTAATCCTTAAGTCACCTACACCTCGCACACAAACCTAGGTACACAATTTTCTCGGTTATGCAGGGTACTATTGTAGATTTAGAGAATACTTTTCAAAGATACTTTCACCTTTATATACTTTAACAAGAAATGTCGAATTTGAATGGTATGACAATTGTGTTGTTGTGTTCGCATATATCAAGAAACTTGTTTCGATAGCACCAGTGTTAAGAGGACCATACTAGGAGCTACCTTTCCACATCTCCACGGATGCATCAGATATGGAAATAGGCATTGTTCTTGGACAAGATGAAGACAAGAAACCTTATTATATATATTATATCAGCAAAAACCTCACTTCAATCGAATTAAACTATACAATAATAGAAAAAAAAAATTTGTATCTGTTATACATGTTATCAATAAATTCTGACATTATATAACAGGGTATCCAGTTTTTTTGTATACGGATCACTCTACTATTAGATATTTAACTAATAAACCCATTACCAATGGTCAGGTGACTCGATGGTTATTTTTGTTGCAAGAATTTGGTATCGCCATTAAGGATCGACCAAGAAAAGAAATTTTTGTGGCAAATTTCCTATATCGAGTACCTAAGGTAGATGACTATCAGCCGGTAGACACCCAATTTCCAGATGAACACCTATTCGAAATAACAATAAAAACAATGTGGTACGTTGATGTGGAAAATTACTTGGCGGTAGGGAAATTTCCAACATATATGTCACCATGAGAAAGGAAATTGATCATATAGCATAGTGCATGCTTTTCCTAAATTGATGGTTATCTTTTCCACAGTGGTTCTGATTTTCAAATCCAAAGGTGCATCAAAGACGATGAAGTTTATGACATTCTAAGGGATTTCCATGACAAACCTTGTGTTACGAGAATAAGTACCCTAGGGCTTTGGGTTGGAACCCCAACAGAGCAAGAGAAAACTATAGTAAGAAACACTCATACAACTCAGGAAAAATGCTTATATAAACAAACTATGTGAGAGTGACCATACCCGAAACTCCTTTGTTTGGGTAGATCCCGTAGGATTTAGACCCTCTGCAACTCCAAATGTTCTTCAAACCTAAAAATAATTCAATTCGAACATACATAGCAGTATAGAGATAAAGCATTTTAATGAAAATAACTTTGTATCATATAAGAAAATGCTTAGTTATACATCAAACTAAAATTCATATATGAATTACAACACTATATGATGCAAAAACACAATTAATCTCGGAAACAAGACATCGCTTCTTTTTATTGTAGAAAGCTATAACTAACACGGAGAGAATTCCGTTGAGTCTTCTTCTTCCAAATCCAAGTGGAACCATCCTCTGGATCCATCCAGTCCCAGTCTTCAACAACCTCCTTCCATAACCAATACTATGATATCCCAAGCAAGAAGGAGAATATCTATAATCAAGGAAACAAGGGATTCCTGCAACTTGGGGAAGTGCATGAAGCACAAGGATACTTCGGAATCAGTCAGGGATAATCTCAATATAATAACTCTATCTCTTCTTCTCCTTAAGGCCTTCCCATAGAAGTCTATTTGTACTTCTCACAATTAGTTTTTTAGTTGGGAAACAGTTAGGCCACAAGCAATACGAGGTAATCAATAGGTAAAACCTGTGAACTCCTCCCACAATTAAGGAAATTTAATTTTTTTAAGTGTTTTAACATATATACGCAGGTTGGGTATTGACTAACTCGCGTGTACACACTTTTATCTCAGGGCAAAGTAGCGTATAGGGAATAAAACATTGTCTTTAAAATATTTGGACCAAGTCTAGAGGGAGGGGTTGCCTTAGGCCATAAACCAAGCATCACAAATACCAAGGATGGTAAATGGTGCTATAACAAATGCCCCCTAATATATGAGGTCATAAGGGGTACATGATGGCTGAAATGTATTAAGTATATGGAAAGAACCCTGTCGAGACTGAGAATGACTTCACCAAAATTTAGCCTTCCAAGCCATCAAAAGAGATCAGAAAGAAATTGTTTTCTAAGGTGGGCATGCCCATGCTCAGAGAAAGCAAAGCATGTTCGCATATTAAGTACAAGCGGATCCAATATGTATACAAGTATAAATAACTGAAAGCACATAATAGATCATCTGATCGTGATCAAAAAATTACATGTCTGAATATCACATATAAGAAGATGATCAATGAAACTGAAAGATGAAGTTGATCACTGATGTCAAAAACGGATCCCAATAGTACCAAATGAACATGATGGAATAAAATTATACTACATTGCAACTCGGATGCTAGCATATAAGATGTCACTGTGAAGAACTGCAACATATATGGTGGATGGTGTCAACTAGCAGTAATAGGAGAAACTGACAAGTGAACCAAAACATGTTGATGCAACCCAAGGTATTCACCGGCTATCATGGTACATTTCTACACAATGGGAATAAATGATCTGAGGTCGACCATGTGAGAAATCATTTGATTACCGGTCATTAATGTATACTGTTAACAAACGTGAGACTACACACTGATAATGATAATTAGAGTCAAGGTACCTAGTACAATCTAACGAGTGTGAATCAATGAGCTGAAGTCGAACACCTGGAAGAATCTATCAATCAGGGGATAATGATGGTTTCCCACTGTCAATAGTGAAGGAATCTTCCACTGATGACTGCAAACACCAAGGTACTACCAAATGGACTCTAGATCTTTGTCCCAGAGCAAATGAGTTGTAATCAATAGGAAAAGATCCGCTAGAAGGAAGGCATTAAGGCATCCTTCATCAATCTAGCACGAGTGTAACCAACAGGCCAATAATGTGGAAGGAAATAGACGAAAAAGATGTAGTAACCCAACCGAAGAACATTTCTAGCATACAAAAGATGCTGCTACCACACGATAGAAACCCTATGAACCAACCAATAATGAAAGTTGACATAGAGGCGAGGAATCCACCAATAGGGTCAAATGGAAACCAAGGTACTACACGAATCCCAATGTGTGATAATGAAAACTAATGTCGAACACAAGGGAAACCACTCAGTCAAATACCCATAATACTGATCGATTCTAAGCACAAGATGACCTATCAATAATGAAAATAGGGCTAGGGTGCGGCTCTAGGCCTGCCCTCAAAGCAATATGTCGTCGTCGATAAGGAAAAAACCCACCAGCAAGAAGTCAATGGAGACCTTCTCAAACCGGCACGAGCAAAGGACCAATATAATGATGTGATGGAAAACATGACACTAACAACCAGGGATGGCTAACTGAAAAATGGGTCAACACCGCAGAGAGGTTGACTCAATGATGACTATATGGCAACATATGATAACTTTGTATAAGTTCATCATGCAAGAGGCACGAGAAAACTCTCCATATTATTGGAAGAGGTGACCAATTAGAGGATAATTGACTCAATAACAAGGTTAAGGTGTACCTAATTCAAACTAAATCCTACCCAAAATGGAGGAGAGACTTTCTTTTGAGTGCTTTGTTCAAGGGCGACTTGACTAACTCTAGCTGCCAACAAAATATGGAAATTTTGTCCCATTCCCGCTCTTTTTGGAATATATAATTTTTTTGTCTTTTTCTTTAAGTTGGAAAAAGAATAAAAGAATTCTATAATATAGTGTAAAGAACGAGTTTCATAGAAACATATGATCTAGTTTCTAGGATGGGAACAATCCTATGCTCAATGCAGGGAGGCAAAACTGGTCAAGGACACTCAAAGGGATGTTCCTTCCATAGGTTAAAGGATGCGTCAAGTTGCAGAAGCTAAGTGATTACATGGTCGATTTTGCAGAAGACATGGTCAAATAAGTGGCTTAAACACGAGTCCAAGTGAAGCCGACTCAAGGCCAAAATGTGCAAATAGTTAAAATACAATGGAACATTACAACTCAACATAAAGGAGCCTCTAGGGTATAAGGCCAGAAGTAAGCGTAGAAGAAAGGAGAATGTGTCTTCAACGCACAAGTCATGGCAAGACTAAAGAGGACTCCCAAGCCTACTCACTATAGCAGCATGGGCAACCAATGTCAATGACGTTCTAACTAAGATGCCCATGTAAAGGATGGCTCTATCATCACATCATGATTTACAAATCGGTGAGTGAACATGGTTTACTAACCAAGACACAATGTGGTCGACCCTATGGCTAATGTATCACTGAACAGAGGCTAGTATGCAAGATGCAATGAAAAAAATGGTTTTCCCTAACCTATATGTTAGTGAGTGAATGATACCTTCCATGACAGGTCAGCGGTCATAGGACTGAAATAACATATCGAAGAAGTCTCCAAATATCTTGAAAAATAACCCATTCTTGACAATCCAAGCCCACAAGTAAAAAAATTCATGAGACAAAAATCAATTTTTGAAAAAATATTTTGCAATTTCAAAGTTATATAATGACTTTTGGACACACATTTTTTTATTTCTGTTTGGACCAAAGAGCTATGGATCAAAAAGGAGCAAACTTGCCTATGAACAATTGGACCATTCAAATCGCATGAAAGTTATCAGGTAACCCTCAAATCATGCTTGTAATAGTTTGTGATAGTTTTTAGAAGTTTTCATCAAGTTTTAACCGTGGGAATTTATGCCAAAAAATCCAACTCTGTGTACATGCAAGTTGGATGTGATCAACTTGTGTATACGATGGCCCTACACGCGACTGTGTGTAAAGGGAACCTACTTGTATGCGAGTTTAAAGTTTAAACACAAAAACTAACGGTTGAAACTCAAATGTTTCAAGATGACGATCACATGGAGAGAGAGAGAGAACATACCACAATTTACAATGAGGTAGTGAATGACGAACATGCACTAGACACATTGAGAGGGTGTGGCTTATTGAAATTTTTCAGAATGCCAAATATGAAAGCCAACACACACTTGCTCGAACTGTTGATCCACTACTGGAGTGCAGAGGATGATGCCTTCATGATAGATCATATGCCTTTACGGATTGAGGTTGAATACATCTACTTTATTACAGGTCTCTCCTAAAGAGGGGAGGTCGTGCATTCGACTGGCAAGACAAGAGGTAATCTTTCAGTAGAAGACTATGTACATATATGCTGTCTTGGACACCTGGAAAAGATTGGAATTCAGATTCCAATCAAACACGTGGAAAGTTTTTCTCTGAGGATTCTACTATTTACTATTGCGAGGATAAATGGATTAGGTTCACTGCATCAAGCTTCACGAGTGTCCATGAGCCTACCAGTGGAATGCCTTACCATAGTTTTCGACTAGTGTACGCCTCTTCTAACCAACATGAAGAGCCAATTGACATCTACTTAGAAGGGTCAGACAAAGAACTTTGGATATGGGACTATCTTATGCTCATTCTTCTTCGAAAAGGTACCTAGGCTACACCCCAAAGTATCTATCTCCATCAGCAGCCCTCGATATCCTCGGATGGGTAGATGGGCTAATTTGATGAAACACCTTGGAGGCAGAGACATGCCTAGGATGACTTTCGATGATGAGTTTTTCACCTGGTGGGACCAACAGATCATCGCAGTCGACGACTACCCATATGCTAGTATGGATTTCTGAGGATATCCAGACCATTTGTTGCCACCAAACGCAGCATGGTGAGACATAGGTAATAATTTTAAGTTTTTGTAAAATTTTAAGATTTTTCTCTTTCTCCTTTCTTTAAATATGAAATGAACTTAGAAATATTTTTGATGAGACAAAATACTGATAAAAATGACCATGTTCTAGATGTGGGTCCAGTGAGACCAAATGGATTTTCTAGGCACAAGCGTCATGGAAGAGGTGCCAAAGAGGCATCTACTGAAACAGAGAGAGTCCTATATGTAGTTTAGAGAAACTTGGTGAGGCTTACTCACTAGGTACCTATGATAGCCATAGAGGATCTGCCTGAGGAGATGCAATGCTGCGTTGTAGGGGTACCACGGGACTGGGTCCACATACTTTGGCGTGTAGCCAATGTAGTAGTTAACCTTTTAGCCACTCATCCTGAGCCAAGTCGATAGACAGACTGGACATGATTATGGGCATGAACCCAAATTTTGAGGCCATTTTGTCCCAATTTTGTATATTTTGAACACTTTATCTATATACAGAAAATTTTATGTTTGTTTAATTTGATGAATGATTAATACATCGATCTAATGCTTGATTAGCAACGGAGTCTGCTAATGAATTCTCAGATCGTGGAATGTGAACATATGTAATATAAACAAATGATCATTGCAACACTCTCACTCTAAAAAATTGGCGAAATGAATAAGGATCGCGAACCCAATGAATGTTATTTAATTGTGACACTACCAGCTGTGAGTCAAGATAAACTACCAATGAATCAATCCCATAAGAAATTGTTTCATATAGTAAATTAATAACGGTAATATATTCAGCAATGTTATTCGAAGCAGGACCAATACATACTCCCCTCGACACCATCAACTGGCCAAATGGCTAATAAATCACCCAAGCTACAGAAGCAAGATTTCGAGTGTGCCGACTATCACCATCGGCGAATCTGAAATATAGCATATCATCCATCAACACCTGCCAAAGTAGATCAAAAAATGTCAATATCAAAAAATTATGTGAAATATGTACAAAAATACAATATATACAAATAATCAATTGCTTGGCCAGAACCTAAGCAAAATACTTCTTAAGGTATATCCCGTTACGGGGCTCTGCTAGCTTGTTCCATTCAAAATCAACTAATTCATAAGCCCCTTTTCCCAAAACATGTTTGACTATAAAGGGACCATACCACATAGACTTGAATTTGCCTACCCCCAGGGCGTCTTTATCTTGGTCATAGACTAAGACAAGGTCGCCTTTAGAAAATACTCGAGGACGGACAGCTTTATCATACTGAGTTTTAACCATTTTCTTATGGGCCTTGTTTATTATGGAGGCATCTCGACGCTTCTCATCGAGATGTTCCAAATGAACGAGGCATTCTTCAAGACTAGATGTCTCTGGAAGAAGTTCTATAGCTAGCTTAAGGGACAGAATTTCACATTCAATAGGAAAAATAGATTCCAGCTCGTAAACTAATTGAAAAGGAGTAAAACCAGTGGCAGTATTTACCGAGGTTCGGTATGCCTAGAGAGACGGGTACAACATGATGTGCCAATTAGAGTGATTTTTCTCGATTGTCCTTTACAGGATAGCCTTAAGGGACTTATTCACGGCTTCTACTTTCTCATTGGCCTAAGGATAATATGAAGACGAATGCTCCTGCCAGAAGCCCAACTTGACAGCCAATTCAGTCATCAGTTGATTCTAGAAGTGACTGCCATGGTTAGTGACAATCTCTCTTGGGATACCAAATCGTGAAATAACCTGGTTGAAGAGGAACAAGGTTGTTGTTTCACTATAATTTTTATAAGTAGGCATGGCCTTAGCCCACTTCGTAAAGTAGTCTACGGCCACAGTGATGTACTTGTGACTTGCAGCAAAAGGAAGATTACAAGTAGTGAAGTCAATGCCCCACTTCGTAAATGGATTGACAGTGATAACAGGAAAAAGTGGAGCTGGATGTGTGGACATTTTTCGAGTATAGATTTGACAAGAGTGGCAACGTTTGACCGCCTCAATACAATCTTTGAAAATTGAAGGCCAAAAGAAACCAGTACACAAAATTTTTGGGTTGTTGCAAGCCCTGATAGATGACCACCACAAGCTCCACTGTGGCAATCATTAAGTACAGACTCTACTTCTTCCAAAGCTAAGAAATGCCTAAGGATTGAATCAACCCCTCTATGATATAATGTATCACCAATGATAACATAGTTTTTGGCAAGGTGACGTAACTTTCGATGCTCATCCTTGGAGGAAGTAGGCAAGAACTTCAAAGTTCGAAGATATATGATGATAGCTCTGTACCACGGATCTTGTGAAGAAATGAGGAATAAATGTTCGTCGGGGAAATTTTCCTCATAAACAATGTCTTCCTCACAAGGCAGCTCGGAAATTAATTCCGCAAAAACCAATGACTTGTTAGACTTGGCTAAAAAGAACTCAAGATCAAATTCTTGCAAAATAACAATCCATCGATTGTATTTTCCCCCAATCACTCGCCTACTAAGCACAAACTGAAAAGGATTGATAGCCGCTGAGACGAACATTTTTGGGTAGCAGAATATAATGCTGAAGTCGCTAGAAATCATGGACAGCTACCAAGAGCCTGCTTCAAGGCATCAAAAGATCATTGTGCAAATTCATCCCATAAAAACGGAACTCCTTTCTTAAGCAAATGCATAAATCCTTTGGTAATCTCGACGTAATTTGCTATAAATCTTTTCAGGAAATTTGCCTTTCCTTGGAGACTTTGAAGTTGATGAATGGAAGATGGGGGAGGCAACTGAATTATTGCCTCAACCTTGAAAGGATCTACTCAAATCCCTTCAATTGATATGATGAATCCTAACAACCAACCAGATGTGGCCGCAAAAACACACTTATTCGTATTCAACCAAATTTTATAAAAACGACATATCTCAAAAACTAACTGGAGGTGGTCGGGATGATCGATTCTATTTCGAGAACGAGCAGCTAAGTCATCCAAGTATGCTTCAATAACATGTTTTATGTCGTGCAAAGCATAAGACATGGCCCGCTGAAAAGTAGCTCCAGCATTTTTAAGACCAAAAGGCATCTTCTTGTATGCAAATGTGCCCCAGGGACAAATAACAGTTGTCTTATGCTGGTCCTTCAGATGGATAGTAATTTGATTGTAACCAAAGAATCCGTCCATGAACGAAAAAATTTCATTACCTGCACATTCATCAACAATTTGATCAATAAAAGGCATGGGGTAATTGTATTTTGGACAAGATTTATCAAATCCATAAAGTCGATGCATACTCAGATCGTTCCTTGCCTTTTATCTACTGGGACTGTACTGGGAACCCACTCTGATAGAGGAATGGGGTATATGAAACCCGCCTTAAGTAGCTTTTCGACTTTAACTTTAATAGTTGCTACTTTCCGAGGATTGACCAGTGTAAATTTGAATCTCTTTAAGGGGACAATCGGCTCCGATGAAGACATTTTCTATAACGTTAGGATTCCTAGAGATGTTTGTAGGTACATTTTTTTAGATAATTGACATATTACCTTCGGCAGATAATTATGTTGGAGCCAAAGGGTTTGAAACTGTACAAACATCGCTAGTAAGTAGATTGGAGAACCTGAATTACATTTCATGCAATGGAGGAAAAAAATATGAATGATGATGTAAATCTTTCCATGGTCGATCTACACCCATAATTGCTTCTAAAATTGCTTCTTTAGATGGTAAAATTGTATCTAAGTAATCCAGAGCAAAAGTAGAGTCAAGATTCCAAGCTGGAGCCACATCACCATCTAACTCCTCCTATGAAAAGGGAGTGGGATGGTTGTCTGTAGAGTTAACGATAGATTGATAGCTAAGTTCTGTTGCAAACATGGGAAATGTCATTCCTCCCACTTGCCCTCCATCTAATGTGGTCATAGATGAAGGTAAGGTCCAAGGGTCTGTAAAATAATGAGCTCGAAAGAACTCTTTCCATGAAGGCCTCCTGGAGGATGAAATTGGATTAACTCTAGTTGTAGTAGGGGGAAGGTCAAATATACCCATTAACGAAGAGTACATCCCAACTCCTAAATTCTCAATAGGTTGACAAGGTTTATCCACCAATGGAACAGTAGAATACGAAGTTGCATGGGAGCCACCTGGAGAATAATCTACTTGATCAATTTTAATAATTCTCCCCTCATGAGGAAAACAGAGGATGTGGAATAAAGATGAAACTATGGGATCCATCTCATAAATCCAATTCCTTCCTAAGGAGAGGTTGTAATCCAGGTTGGCATCAAGGATTTCCATCTCAATATTATCGACCTTTCCTCCAACACATATAGGAAAGGATGGGATAATTCTGTGTGGCCTATGAGAATGTCCATCAAACGTTGTCAAGAGAGTCAGTGAAGGAACAACTGAAGGTTATCCAATGGCCTTCCAATATGACATAGACATTATGAATTTGGAAGCTCCCTTATCTATAACTATCTAAAAAATATTGGTTTTTCGGTAAGTGGATTTTATCTGGAAAGCCATATGGTGAGGAAGTCTCTTTTGAAATTCAACATATCAAAAGTGAGCACTAAATAATTCTTTGGATCCACTGCACCGATTGTTGAAACAAAGCACTTCGTTGAGCAAGACACGACTGGAGTACCTCCAATGCAGACAAGGCATAAGGACTTTGAGGTAGATCTTATACAATCGAGTAGTTCTAGGTTGCCCTAGCATTAGGGTTAATAGTCAGCGCTTTGTGGAACCTTTCAATATCCAAGGTATAGACTCAGTAGAGGGTCACTCAATATGAAGTGGGTCTATGGTTTCAGGAATAGATTTAGCCTTATATGTTTCCATTTCACCAAAATCATGTGCTCGTGTAGCAACGTCGACATGACAGTTCATCATATAAACATTTGAGGAATTTTCCCCTTCATGGTTACCTCCTGTGGAGGTACCAGTGTTCGAGTTCGCGCTAGAAAGTAACTGCAGCCCTTGGGGAAAAGGGTTAGTGAGGACAACTTGGGAGCTATAGGACCCTTGTTGCACTAACAAGTGCTAGGCATCTTGAATCTTAGGGCAGAGGTGAGTCAAATGATCTCCATTGCATAACTTGCATGGAAATTTAACCTTTTTCTTGGACCCTTTTCTACCCTCACCAGCATCGTTGTCGGGCTTGTTCACATTGCCCTTCCCTTCCTAATTCTTCTTCTTACCTCATCCCTTCCTCTTCCCATCAAATTATTGATTTCCTTTGGGGATAGAGGTCTGGACGGCATTTATAGAGGTAGGTTGGGAAGGCGAACGTGTAGATAGTGCTACCTAGTTAGAAGAAGCAGTTTGTATAAACAACTACTGCAATTGGTTCAAAAGGTTCACCATATTTGCGTCAATTGATCCAACTATACCATCAATGTGAGGGCTTGGCTTCGGTTTGGCTAAATCAACCTTAGACCTAGGAGCATCAGATAGTATTTTCTGAAGAGTCCCAAACTTTATATCAATTCTAATTGCTGGGTTCAGAAAATAGCCTATTCTTCCGAATAAAAACTGGAAAGAGAAACATTCTTTGAGATCTCAAGTTGTAATGATTTGAGAAACCATTCAAGAATGAACTCCGGTGGAATTTTAGCTTTCATAATCATTTTTCTCCTTCTCCATTCCTGGATATGATCCAAAATGTGAGTTGTCGTGTCTTGCTGAAAGTTGGCTAGAGGTTTAGTTCCAGCTTCATAGTGGACAGGAAACTGAAAATCATTCAAGAAAATATTAGTCAAATCAACAAAAGAAGTATAGGTTCCCTCTGGCAACTCTATATACCATTTGGCTACATTTCTAGTTGGGGCACGCTGAAATAACCTCAACCTTATTGAATCATCTATCAGGGAATTGGATGAGCACCATAAGTGAAATGTGGTCACATGGTCTCCTGGGTCTTCACCACTCTTTCCTTCAAACTTTGGAATATTTGACGGAAGTTTAGTTCGGACCAGAGTCCAAGCTGAATTGTACCTAATTAGATCATTTGTCAATTCAGTTAAGTCTAGAAAATTAAGCATGGCCAGAAAAGGAAGTCGTGGAGGACCTTGGGAATTCCATCCAGAATGGGTGGGGTTCCCAAAGGTCTGAAAAGAATGACTTGGATTTTGAAAAGCACCGGGTTTCCTGAAGTAATTCATAGAGCCCACTAAACCAAAAGGTGATCCTTGTCATCTAGCAAAATTTGGAGTTTGACCATCTCCTGCCAAAAGTCCTGTGAATTCTGCTCCTCTGTAAATTGACCATTAAAACTGAGACTCAAAGCCATTTCCGCTGGTAAATCACTGAAAGAGCCCAAATACTGAGTGAATTTAACAAAGCCACCTGTAAAAGGAGCACCCTTTCCCCTACTTTTTTCTAGCTTCTTGACCAAATTCTGCAAACTCTGTTTTGACTGCGAATTTCACCCAAAGCGGCAATCTCTAGAAACACAACTTAGTTTGTGATTTCCTGAGGAAGACCAAAACCAGTGTTCTATTGTCTGTTGCTCCAAAAAGCTCTAACTTCAAGTTAAAAGGTCACTTAACAACCTAAAAATGGAGGCTCCAGTGGCCCTGAATATTGCACCACATAAGAAATTGGAATGGATACCTCTTGTTGACAAGGACTTCCAAATTAAGGATATGATGGGTTTCAAATCTCACCTACAAGCCTTTTGTGAAATTAGAAATAGCCACAGAAACAATTCTGATGTCCTGGGAATTTGGGAATCCAACATGCCTATATATTACCTCCCTTCAGTGAACGTGCTCCCCGATTTCATCCATTTATGCTGTGCAAATTATGATCCCACGCAAAGAGCGATTATGGTTCCATCTAGATATGTACTCTTCTATATTACTCCTCAGTCCATAAATTAGATGTTGAACTTTGAGCCAACTCAGCCTCTGGTTCCTCTCCCCATGAAACTTTTGCTTGATCAAGGTGCCAAGCTACTGAGCACAGAGATAATAAGAATTGTTCAGTTGTTTATGCAACCAAAGTGCCAGCCTGATCAGCCTCCTCCTTATCTCCAACTCTGGTTCAATGAGGCAGGGAAACTCCTTATAGACATGATATCTTACATTTTAGGATTCAAAACCAGTGAGTATGTTGATGAAACTATTTTAGTATTGATGTCCATGTTCACTCCAGGACAGCCCCCTACTGTCAAGTATGATTATGCCACCTTCATAGCAAATAAAATCCATGAGAAATTCATGATTTTGGAGAGAAAGAGTGTTCAAATACACATCCTATATATATCATCTACTGCTATACTATCAACCTGATAGTTTCCAAGTTCCTCTTAAAAGACTAGACCCCAAAGGAGAGAGGAGGTCTGTGATTTTCTAGACCTCAGTTTTCCATGAAGTCCACCATTTCCCTTATACATATTGTAAGTTCATTGACCTATTCATATACCCAGCCACTTCCCTGTTGATGATGACTCCTCCTGACAGGCTCTCTACTGAAATGCAGAAGATATTACATCTCTCAAAGGGCTACAGCATTGGTGATTGGTATTTTTACCAAAACCACACAGTGATCAGGATTTATGGCTATCGTTTATCTCCCTACAAGCTGCTGAAGTATGTCCCTATGAGATTCTTTGCCCTGGAATACTATCGGCAATCTAGTAGTTCAGATTTGAATCATTTCTATGGTACTAGGAAAAAAGCACAACCCAAGATAAGACATCAATTGGGCCCTTTTATCTTCAATAAAAGGGAAGAAGCAGATATGATACTAAGAGATGAACTTATGCTAAAACAAAGATTTCATTGGGCACCATATGACCCTGAACATTTCATAAGTTTTAGAAGAGTCAAAAACAAGCTTACAGGATATGTGCACCACAGAATCCCTCAGATTGAACAATATTCTAATCGACAAGAATGGGTAGAGGGCACACTAGTTGAAGAGCTTATTAAAGAAGAGAAATTGGAAAAAGAAATGAAAGATTTTGAAAAGACACTTGACTTGGATTATTTTGGACAGGTCCCTTTCACATTGCCTCAACACATAGGAGAGAGCACATCATCTGCCACAACTTCACAACAACCTACCTAAGAGACTGCTCCACCTGCAGGGAAAGGCAAGGAAGTACAGCATTCAGAGCAGCAAAATAAAATGGTAGACTGGACAGATACAGCCAAGGAAAAAAGTCAAGGGCAAGGCCCTTCAACAAAAGCAAAGGTAACAGAAATCCCTGTGTTACAAACTCCTCTTAATGAGGAAAGAGCCAGGAAAAGGGACAAACAAGAAGAGACACCCACAGGGGCATTCACAGAACATCCATGAGAGAAGAGGCAAAGGTTGAACCCCTACTCTGAGGAATAATTTACAGAGGAGACAACAGACAACCTAAGGGGTGAGGAAATGACTGAACAACAGATTCCTCCATTTTTGGAAACATCAACTAGCTCATTTGAGCAGGAGCAAGAGAGACAACATGGTTTGGAGGTTACATCCACCAAGAAACAAATCAAGCAAGGCTCTGACATCAAGAAGGCATTCACTAAAATCAAGGCCAGAAATGAGCCGGTAAAATTCCAGCTCTATAACCAATTGCTAAGAATGGCTCCCACCAATCAACAAAGGCTAATGGCAGCCTATGATATCCAAGAAGGGAAAATGACCCTTAGTCACTTCAGGCCCACCACACAGCAGCCACAGTCAGCTGTTGATTATATCAGGACCAATCTGGAAGTTATCGCTAAAGACATCCACCCAATGGACCAGATTGAGTTACACAAACAAACCGGAGAAATGGTATACTCTACCTTGGCAGACAAAGCATTACTAGCTCATAAACTGCAAAATTCATTGTACAATACTTCTGCCCAATTGGAACTGGAAAAGGCCTCCTCATTAGCCAAGGATAATAGAATTAAATATTTGGAGGAGATTATCATGGAATTGGGACACGATCCCAAGAATCCCAAGGGCACACGGGCCTTAATTAAAAAGAAAGAAGAAGACATAGCAGCCCTCAGAAAACAACTCAGGCTTCCAATTACAATGCACCCTCAGACCACAGAAGTTGCACAGCAAAGAGAAGAGGAGGATGTGGTAAGTTTGTTAATGAGGATGAATGAAAGACTACTAGAGATAGAGAAAGCCTTGGAGATAGCACTGCAAGGAAAACAGGGAGAGTTGGCCTCTCAGACAGCTCAAACAGCACCAAATCTTACAGTTGCTCCTCCTACAGTCACCATGGCAGCCCCTCCTGCTGATCCAGCATCAACAGCAGGTACCTCAGCTTCAGCAACAACTACAGCAGCAGCAGGACAAGATGCTAGCCTAAGCATGGAAGATATGATGAAATAAATAAAGGCTTTGGAACTCCAAATGGCATAATTAAAAGAAGCCAAAAAAAAAACTGGCCAAGATTGAGGTGAATTATGAAAAACCAAAAATGGCTATGGCTGAGAAGACAAGAGAGGTAAAGGCCCTGGAAAATAAGATAAAAGCCTTGGAAAAGGACCTTACTCTTCACAAAACTCTAGCAGAAACCAAAGCTATTTTGTGGGCTAAAATTGACCAGTCGATTACTGATTAATGGGCATAAATACAGACTATTTTTTACCAGATTGAATTTATCGGGATAGCTCAATATGAGACTCAAAAAGCTAGAGCATTATTGGAAAACAAGCCCGAGCAGGCCAATCAACTAATTCATTTTCTGAATACTCATACCAGGGAGCAGCTAGTAGCTCTAGATATTCAGAACAGAACAAACACTATTTTGAGAGTGAAAAAGGTGTTGACCATGAGGAATTTTGTACAAACTATAGAAACAAGATGCCAAGAAATGCAGACAGAAATAAATGCCTTCAGAGAAACGTTTGCAGTGTTACAGAGCAAAGGGTTACCCAGCTTATTGACCAGCAATGCGAGGCTATTAAAACATTATGCTCATAGGGTAAATACCTATGTTACGAATCAAATTACAGCATCATCAAGCATTTCAGAAGAGACAATACCTCCCTCTAGACAAAGTTTATATGACAAATTAGAAAATTTGTTTTGCATTGAACATGAGATAGCACATCTCTTTGAAGTCCAGCCAAATTATTACAGGTATACTGAAGCTGATGAGACATTAATCAAACTGCAAAAACACCAGTTACCAACATATCAATGGTAGCAGGGCATGCTTGAGGTCTTTCCAAGGTAGTTCTAATTCTCTTTTTGTAAATTGTATGCTTTAAAAGAAAATTGCAATATATGGGTCACCTATCAGAAAATCAAATTGAAAAAGGAGGGAATTCGCGCTAAAATCGTTGAGGCAAACTCAGGCACAGGTGGCAAGTGACAGCACATCAGGAATGCAAATCAGAGAAGCAGCTATCAGCCAACTACTTAATCCGAAAATTCAACAATAGCAGAACACCTAAGGTGGCCAGTACAGCATAGTTACTCCTTCATTCATTTCTACGCGGTTTTCCATATCGGTTATTGCCTTTGCCAAATGTTGTGCTATATGACAACCCCCCATTTCACGTAATTTTACTTTAGAAAACTATAATATGAAATGGGTCCCTTTTAGATTAAATTGGTATTAACCCATCATTCCTCTAAAGGTCTCGAAACAAACAAAACATTATAAAAACCCTTTTGAGTTGATAAATAACCGGTCTAAAATAAAATGAATAGTTCTTTATTTTTGCGATAAAACGATCGCGAGATCGCATATTGCAATAACAAAGGATGCATAACCATAACCCATTGATTCTCCTCGATGCGACAAGCGCGAGTAACCATCGGTTATCGGGAAAACAAACAATAAAAGGCCCCTCCCCTTGTTCCGATGAGATATCGCAATCGACAATCGCGTATGCGATATGAATATAACGAACTCTCCTCCTTAAAACTCCCGATGTGAGTCAAGCAATATCGTTATCAGCGATCAGGGATTCCACAAAAACTCAAATAAGATTGCCCAAGGCTTCCTCCGATCGTCGATTACGATAAAACCAAACGCGACTTTCGAAAAGGATTGATATGACTTTGGTATATTATATTAATTATCATTAAAAGCCTTTTCTCTTCTCGATAGTGATTTGCTTGTGTCCAACTGCCAAAAAATCAAATCCATGCTTAAACGATTATTCGGAAAATAAAGGATATAATGAGCATTTAAATGATTGACAGGTTTAAACAGCCAATTAATGGAGCAGTTATGCCTAAATCCCTTCAGAGATTGTATCCGCGGGAGCCTTATGATAAATCTTCCATTATTCATTGATTGACACAATTCCTCCATACTTGGTTTTCGCCATCTATTCTCCACATTACGCTCATTTTTCTCTTGTGCAAAGTTTTTCCCCAGTAGCGATTTCAGACCAAATGGGGAAGAAATATAAGAAATCTGGAACGACTTCAGCTTCTGCAGTAACAGGACAACATGCCACCGATCCGGGACCAAGCAAAAAGGGATTAATCTTAGATACCACATGTCTCAGCCTCAGCAGTACTACTTGGCAGAATATTTACAACCTGGTTGAAGCCGAGGAACCTCAGCAAACATCGGTATGAGCTACAATAGGCTCAAGCCGGAAATCTGATGCTACTTTAAAAGATTTGGTTGATTCCTACCTACACAGGATAGCGGCTCGAGAGAAAATTCTTCCATATACAGATGTGGTGAGATGGGAAATTGAAGAAATTCCAATTACAGACAGAACATTATGCACTATTGATGGGAGAGTATTCAGTTCATTTCAGCCCAATGGTTTGAGACAAATGTACCATTTGCACGAACCAGAGAAGAAGTATAATAAAGCATTTCTGGAGAAGTTTCGAGATGAGAATGAAACTGAGTCGGAGCCTATACGGGAATGGAGACAGAACCCGGCGAAACACAAACATGAGTCTTCGGGTAAGTACTCTGTCCACTCCTTATGCTCTCCTTATTGTTATGCTGGAGTCATGATGTGTCAAATGTGGGGATTGCATGATTCTTCAAAATTTTCCATAGAGATGGTACCTTTGATGGAAGCAGCATGTAATTGTGAAATCATTGATTGGGGGACTATATTATCGGATAAGTTGGCTACAACTATTCTTGAATTCATAAAAAAATCTCGTGTTACTGATAGGTTCATCCCTCCATTTTACTTTAGTGCCTATATTTTGGACACCCTCTGTTTTAATTCTGAGTTTCCTGTGTTAGGGTGGAGATGGACTCCACAGGACCCTATGCCTATTCATATCTACCACCAGAAATTATGGAAAGCTCATTATAAAAATCACTTATACCAAGTCTACAATGGATTCATGCTACCTATTTACTATGCAATTTTTGATAGACCTGCTCCTAAGATCTCCTCTCAGACAGAGATTGACTTAACAGCCTTAGGAACCTGTTTTGGAGAAGAAAAATTCACTTATGTAAGAGTTTTCGGCAGTCAAGCCAGGCCTCATATCCTCCCCTTGTATATACCAGACAAACTATTAGCTCGTGAGATATCATATCAGCTCACAACCACATCAGCTACAAAGACTCTCAGAAACTCAAAGAAGCAAGTTTGGCCTCCTTTTCCTCTAAGGTGTGGCATATATACTCTACATGATTATAAACATGCAGAGAAAGAGGTGGAAAATATTAACATCCTAAGTCTCTCCACTCTACCTAATAGATGTTTTGACCTGAAGAAAGTCATCTATAATGCTCTAGACTAGGCCAAACTCACTAAATTTGAACATAAGGAAGATGAGTTTGATGACCTGTTCTCCTCAGCCGAGTCAATATTTCAGGTGCAGCAGCTAGCTAGAATGAGATACCATGATGACGGGTTAGTAGAATTTAATAAACTTAGAGAGCAGAGGTTGCAAACTCTGCCTCTAGATTTGTTAGCCATTGCCCCAATGATACAATCAAGCGAGCCTGAGTAGCAGCTTACCAGCGAACCTCCTGCTACATCCGAAATTTTTGAACAAGTCCAAAGAAGAGAGCAGGAGGAACTCCGGAGGTTAGAACAGGAAGAGGCAAAGAGGAAAGAACAAGAGGAAACACAGAGGAAAGACGGAGAGGAAGCAGAAAAGAAAGAATAGGAGAGAATACGGGAGGAGGAACAGAAAAAGCAGCAGGAGCAGAGCAGCAAGGAGGTGAGTGTCGATACTAAAATTGGCCCAATATTGCTCGAGGAATGGCAACAATTTAATACAATTATAAGCAATCTTGAGAGCTCAATGGATGTCGATACATCCAAAGTGGCCGATACACATGATACAACATCAAAGGAGGTTCCAAGCAAAGGAACTAGCGGTCTACCTCTGACTACAGTAGTAGAAATCATTCCCAAGAATCTCTCGGATCAAATTATTTTGCAGGTGGAGGACATTCCTCCACTGGATGTTTTCTATAGCCCAAAACATAGTGTTGTAATAAAGCGACAGTGGAAAAGGAGAAGGATTGATCAACCTTCTCTGTTCCCTGAACAAACAGTAACAGCCAATGTGGTGTGGAAGGAAGAATTTGACCCCTCCGATGACCCGACAAAGTTATCCCAATATGCTGGTGCCTATTCGGAAACCACCATGGATAAGGCATCGGAGGTAAGCAATTTTTTGAAAGAAAAGGATCAAGTGATCGCTTCACTACAAGCACAACTATCGGAGGAACAACAGAAGACAGAACAACTACAACAGCAACTGTCCATGTAGCAACAGTTAAATAACCAACTCAACAAACAGTTGCATGAACAGAAACAGAGGGCTGATTCAGGAGCGATTCAGAGACAAAAAGAATTATTGGAGGCATTATCAAAGTTGAAGGCAATGAATGAATAGATGGCAAAGACAAAAGATGAGCAAATTGCTCAATTATCATCTCAAGTAGAGAATTTCAAGAGTCTTCCCCAGCCTGCCGAGTTCAGAGCAGAGGCGATACAAATTAACAAGGCATTAATAACACAAATAAGATTGTTGTGTCATGAAATTGCCCAAGTTGAACCTCTGTGCGACATAACAACATCTATAATAGACAAATCAGTTGATGCCAGGCAGGATTTAGAGCAAGCCGATGACACTTTAACAGATTTTCTTACTTGGCAGGACTCTAATGAGGGATAGGCAGCAAACTTGCCCAAAATTTTAGAATCCCATAAAGAAATCCTATTCATGGAGTGGCAGTCCCAATTAATGAAAGTAGAGAGAGCAGTTTCTAGATGCAATTTATCTACGAGCAATTTAATTGACTTGATCAACAATACTCTCTATTTATCTAACATGATTTCTCAATGTACAACAGGTAAATTATTATCAGCCAAGACATTGGAGCAGTCATGTCACCAAGAGCTAGAAAAGAATGGGAGATTGATCTCAGGAATTAAAAGTTTAACTTGGGACACCTATTGGTTGTTCCTAGTAAAACCATACAGCCAGAGAGCCGCCCTAATGCCTAACGGATGCAATCGGGTGTATCATTCCCGATATACATGATGCCACCTATGCTGCTCAAATCAATTCTCATCTCAACCGCCCTCAAGAAGTGGAACCAATGCTAGCAATATGCCAACTCAGGACAAAAGGCAAACATCCAGAATGATGAATCATCACTGCCGATTACCAGATCACTGTGGGAGAGATATTCAAGATCGGATTATACCAATTTATTAGCATTTTAATTTTGTAGTTTGTTAGCTTAGCTCAGTATTTATAGACCCTTTCATGTATTTAGAAAGGGTCGTAAGTTTTTGTATATGACTTAAGCTTGAAGTTGCACTACTGTACTTCAGGTTTATTATTTTATGAAAATTGGACCAATCTTTTCCAAATTTTGATAACGAAGCTTTTATGTGGATGTGCACTACTGCCTTTATTTAAAAGTATTTCTGAGTCAGAAGAAGGAATTCAAATTGCGATTGACATTGGGAATGATTCACTGCTCATATGGTACTATTATCTATGTCTGAGTTTATTCCTTTTATGTGAATTGTTGTTTGGTCATTCTTGCTATTATTGAATATGTGAATGTGTTTTAACAGTAGACTTTACACTTTCCACTATTGGATGTTTACAGTTTGCTATTCTTTTAATCATGCATGTATCAGTAATATAAAAAGATAAGTGTAACAATGTTTTATCAATTACTTCGTTCAACTATTTGAATGAAGAAATTATCATTTAAATAAATGTCTTTGTTTATTGAATAGTGTCATCTATATGCCTATCAGCAAACACAGATCACTAAACGTTGCACTTAAGAATAAAAGCTTCCTGGGATAAAATAGTCATTTGCATTTTCGCTCATAGAATAAGTCCATTTATTATCAGTTATTAGAAAACCAATTATTCATCCACCCCCTTTTATTCATTACTGGGAAACTGGTCCCATTATATCCAGTCGGAGCCACCATCCCAAACAGAAAAGGAGTTGTATTAAGGTCCGGACCGGGTGGTTATCCCCCAATGTTGATGTAACGATTTTCGGGGCATCAACATTTTTGGTGCTAGAAGGAGGGCCATCAACTATGAATGGCAAGTAAATCAAAACCTACAGACCATTCATAGAGTAAATCACCCTCCACCTTGCCTCGGACCTCTCGTTTTCACTCTGAAATACCAGTGTCCAGACGAAAAGAAGAGGGATCAACTACCATTGCTCAACCCCATCATACTTCAGAATGTTTAAGTCTAGATTCCCCTGAAGTTCAGTCTATCATCCAGAAACTTCAAGGCTTCTCCATTTCACCTCAGAGATCTGAACTATCTCAAGGCAGTGAGACTTCGCAATTCCGCCTACCTCATCCTGTCACCAGACTTCAAAGCGAAAAACTCGGCATTGAACCACCTGAGTTGCCTTTACCCCAAACGAAAAGGGTTAAAAATAACACTGAATGTTCTGGTAGTGAGACCTTTTCTCCATCATCTTCCATCTCATCATCTCCAGTGCGAAGTCAAATTCCCACTTCCCCATTACATATTATTGTTCACCAGGGGTCTTCACCTTCAACATCACAATGTTTTCAGTCTTCATTTCCACCTCCTCCCCAAACACCTGGAACACCACAGGCAATCCTTGGTACTCCAAAGATGGCTCAGAATCCATGGAATAGTCCTGGTGCAGTCACTATTCCTGTGCCATTACATCCATTACCTGATTATCCTGAGAAATGGTTACCAAAGTTTAATCCAGATGCTGGAACATTAGCTGAGGAACACATAAATAATGTCATGTTGTCAGTTAATCTGAAGGAAGTAATAGAAGAAGATGTTGTAGTTAGACTTTTCCCCTACACGTTACAAGGATCAGCTGGGTCTTGGTATTTTTCCTTGCCCTCTAGATCCATTACCAGTTGGAATACTTTTCAGGAGCAGTTTCTTGCCAAATATGGCGATGGTAGATCCTTGGCCACACTCATTAATGACCTTTCAAATCTAAGGATTGAGTCTAGAGAACCAATTAAGGAGTTTAACTCCTGATTTAATAAACTCTTGAATAAAATCCCTACCGATTCCAAGCCAAGCGAACAAATTAGAAGCGAGTGGTACATTACAGCCTTACCTTCAAATATAGCCATTTTTGTAGATAGGGCTGGAAAACAAACATTGGCCGAAAACATGAAAGAAGCCCTCGCTGTCGAAAAACGTATAATCGCTTTGGAAAAGAAAGCTGCTCTCGAAGACAGGAAATCCAAAAAAGTGTCTTTCAAGGATGATTCAAAGAAGAAAATCACCAAATATCCATACGATATGGAGGGTCTTCAAAAGGTTCTCAAAACAATGTCAAATGAAATGGTTGAAATTAAAAGGCAAGTAGCAGAAACTTCAACAAAGAAACTTTATAGGAATTTTAAGAAACTTGAGTCAAAACCTCCAAATGTTATATCCAATGCAGATTCAGAACCTGAGGAAGAAGAAGAAGAAGAAATAATTGCACCATCTGATGAATTCGAGGAAGAGGAATTCGTTGAATGCCATGGAATGTGGGACTTCATATTGCCTAACTCCGATACCGAAACTGAAAAAGAAGCTTTTCCTGTGACTACTAGGAGCAAAAGTGCCCCTGAACCTGTCTAGGCAAGTTCAAAGAAAAGGAGTGCAGGTACTAATACTACAAAGGAAAAGGTACCCACAAAGAAGCCAGTTGCAACAGTGCCTCAAAACCAACCATCATCCTCAAATATACCTTCATCATCAAAGACGTTGGTAGTATCAGATTCAATGGATTACAATATTGTTGATGATATGAAAAAGACTAAGGCAAACATCACCATGTTTGAACTCAGCAAATTAAAACATCAATAGAAATTGCTTCTTAAAGAACTTAATGCAGTTCCTTCTTCGCCTCTTCATAGTGATAAAGCTGCAAATGATTTAGGACAACCACCTTCTGGTAGAGTTGAGGCTACTGATATGATTCTAATTGGAGACAGATCAAATTCCCATACCCCTCCTTTCCTCTTAACCTACAAAATCTATAATCAAAATCTACATAACTGCTTGATTGACTCCAGGGCATCATCCAATATAATGCCAGCTTCAGTTTGTTCAAAACTGAACATAGAACTCCAAAAGTCTTCAATTCACATTGTGCAGTTAGATAGAACCAAAGTCCAAGTCTTACGGGAAATAAACTCTGTTACTATCAGGTTATCGTCTGATCCACGAGTGGTTCAAAGAATTGATATATTAGTCACTAATATACCTAAGTTTTATGGTTTAATCTTGAGCAGGGATTGGTTTGAGAATCTCCATGGGTATATTTCTACCGATTGGTCTCATATGTGGCTGCCCTACAAGGGAAATCCAAATCAAATAAAACAATCAGGAGAAACACATGACCCATACTATCACAAAGTTCGAACAGGAGAATCAACCAATTGCATTTGAAAATAACATTTTGGGAAACTATTCTTCTGAATCATTCTTTGGCAATTATATTGCCCAACCATCTCCTTTCTCGGTAAACAATTTCACATCACAAATCAAAAAAATTTCACAAACTGACAGATCAAGATGTTTTAATGTTACTGAGAATTCTGTAAATAAAATTGTTGATAATTCTTTATTTTGGTCTTTATATTTTTACGGTTCAAAATCTAGTGAAGGATCAGGAGCCAGGTGTATTTTAGTCAGCCCTGAGGGAGAAAAAACAATGCTTTCTTGTAGATTAGAATTTGAATGCACAAATAATACAGCTGAGTATGAGGCCTTGGTGAAAGGATTATATAAAGCTATTGGACTGAAAGTTCAATATTTAAAAGTGTTTGGCGATTCAGAGATTGTCATAAAACAAGTTCGAAATACAATCCATTGTCTCTCTAATCACCTCAAACACTATCAGTCTTTAGTCCAAGAATTTATATCTCATTTCTTAGCATTCAATATTTCACCTATTCCCAGATCCCAGAATGCAGCAGTTGACTTGTTGGCCAATGTATCTTCTAAACTCCTGCCTTCTGAAGATTATAGCCCGGATAGATTTTCAGTAGAGTTGATCTTTAGGCCATCAATTCCTGACAATGTCACCAATTGGGGAGTGTTCAACCACGATGAAGACATCCTACATTTCTTAAATTCTGACAAATCCTACAACGATCAGATCATTGATGAAATTGATCATGATCTTCAGATGAAAGAAAAGCATGAGGAAAACTCA
>APFE030490496.1:0-17342 GCA_000404065.3 Pinus taeda
TCTCTTTCTTGGATGGGTTTAGCGGGTACAATCAAATCCAAATCAGCCCGGAAGACCAAGACAAGACCACCTTCACTTTCCCTTGGGGTACCTTTGCCTACCGAGTCCTTCCCTTTGGGCTATGCAATGCTCCTGCTACTTTCCAGAGAGCTTTCCTAAGCATTTTCTCGGAGCTGGTCCATGATGCAGTGGAAATCTATATGGATGACTTCACTCCTTATGGGGCCAACTTCCAAGAGGCATTGTCCAATATGGGGAAAGTCCTAACCAAGTGCATTGAGATGAACCTGTCCCTCAGTCCTGAAAAATGTGAATTCCTAATGACTGAAGGGACCGTGCTAGCCCATACCATCTCTAGCCAAGGATTACAGGTGGATCCTAACAAAATTGCTCTAATCAAGAAGGTTCCACCTCCACAAAAGGTAAGAGATGTTAGGAGCTTTTTGGGATTAGCGGGATACTACAGGAGATTCATTAGGGATTTCAGCAAGCTCGCCTCGCCATTGTTTGGCTTGTTGGCAAAAGATGTGGAGTTTAAGTGGACTGACGATTGTCAGAAGAGTTTGAATGAGTTAAAAGACAAGTTGGTGTCAGCACCAATCTTGAGAGGTCCAAACTGGGCCCTACCTTTCCACATCCACACTGATGCCTCAAACAAAGCCATAGGGGCAGCTTTAGGACAAATTGAGGAAAAACTTCCATATGCCATCTACTTTGTTAGCAAGAACTTGTCCAAAGCTAAACTGAATTACACTGTAACCGAGAAAGAATTCCTAGCTGTAGTCCATGCACTAAACAAGTTCCGTCATTACATTACTGGATACCAAACATTTGTACATACTGACCATGCTGCTATTAGATATTTGATGAATAAACCAGATGTGAATGCTCGTATTATTAGATGGTTATTGTTATTGCAGCAGTTTGATTTAACCATTGTTGATAAACCAGGAAGAGAAAATGTTGTTGCTGAATTTTTATCTAGATTGGATTTGTCTGCAGGTGAAGATGGGACGGTGGATGACCAGATGCCTGATGAGCATCTGTTTGCTATTTCAGTACTATCCCCATGGTTTGCTGATATAGCAAACTATCTTGTTTCAGCTCAGTTCCCTCCACACCTCTCTTCAAAAGAGAAGAGCAAAATCATCAAAAAAAGTGCCTCATTCACTTGGATCGGGGGCAACCTGTTCAAGCTTGGCCCCAATCAGATCTTAAGGCGTTGTGTAAGGAAGAGGAAGTCTTTGACATCCTCCTCACCTGTCATGATGGGCCTTGTGGAGGACATTTTGCAGCAAAGAGAACTGCCTTCAAGATCCTGCAGGCAGGATACTATTGGCCCACACTTCATCAAGATGTCAGAAGATATGTCAACCAGTGTGACCAATGCCAACGAATGGGGAAACCAACCCAAAAGGATGAAATGCCTCTCCAACCTCAAGTGACTCTTGAGCCATTTGAGAAGTGGGGTATGGACTTTGTGGGCCCAATCAATCCTTCTTCGAGGCAGAGATCCTACATCATTGTGTGTATGAATATGAGGTTATTTATAATAAAGATAAACAAAATGCTATGGAAATTACTTATATTTATCCTTTCAAAGTTGGTTTAAGGAAGTTGGTCAAAAATTCTTGGAAAATTACACTATCATTAAACTCTTCCATGGGCTTTAGGAAGATCCCAACCCTCCTAAGGAGTATAGGTTGAAACTAGATACATTACAGTATGAAAAAAGCATTGAAATAAACATTGTTCTAGTAAAGTATTATTCCTTAGAACAAAGAACCATAGAAGAATTTTATTGATCCACTAAATTAAGCCACTCTTGATTTCATAAAACATATGAATGAACTAAATACTCACTCTTTTGCGAGGGAATGGAAATTGACATCTAGGATTTTGTGGCCAAACATGACACTTGTTAAAGAAATAGAGGGAAGACAGACATGTGGGTTAACATTATTATGGATTTAATAATCGAATATATAATGCAAAACAACATATATTTAGTCATGGTGATAGTTAGTCTCTCTCTAAATATGTTCCTTCCTTACCATATCCATTCACTCTTCCTAGTTTCCCAAGTCTTTCTTGATTAGAATTAAGTTACAACAAATTTTCACTATTAATTATTCTAATAAGTGTTTAAACTATAAACTAGAGGGTAACAACTACAAATGAATAATATATACCACGAATAAACATATGGTGAAATTGAAGTGTTCAAAAAGTTCCTAAAAAAAAATCTAAGATGTTTTGCCTTTAAAAAACACAGTACTGGATATGATGACTTGGCCTCTTAAAATGGTGCGAAAATGTGTTTAAATTTTTTATCCAAACTAAATTTTAAATTGATTTTTAAAATAACCTTTTAAATAATATAATACTCATATTTCATTAGAAATTTATTACAAAATATATTATTTTTTACACTTTTCCTATTTCAATTTGAGTTAATTAAATAAGTGCATAAAAATAAATGGAAAAATAACAAAATTACTTGTGATAAAAACGAATTTAAATAAGAGACTAGAGGAATGTTGGGCTTTCCCGTGTTAGAAATGAATGGCACTATCAAGAATGTTGATCAAGAATGTTTGGAAAATGTCACTATCTATAATATTCCCTTTTTTGATCTGTCAAAATGGACGGAATCTCTCTATGGTGTTTAAAGAGTCTAGGGAAAATAATAAAATAGGGTCTTTAGAGATTCCATCAACTATAATAGGGGATAAAAGCTAAGGATTTAGATGATTCAGGCTTATCTATGTTGTTGTGCTTTCCTTGAGAACTTGGGATGATGAGCTCTAGTTTGATCTCAGGGACGAAAACCCGTGGGTGTTATATTTACCATGGTATTTTCCCATGGTACCGAACCATGGTATTTAACTTTAGTTTCCGAGGGAAAATAATAAAATAGGGTCTTTAAATATTCCATCAAGCCTATAATAGACGATAGAAGCTTAGCATTTATATGATTTGGTTTATCTATCTTGTGGTGTTTTTCTTTAGAACTTGGGATGACTACATCTAGTTTGATCCCACGGACGAAAACCCGTGGGTGTTATTTTTTCTGGCAGATCCATCCAGGGTCCACGGTTGCACTTCAGTGCCTTTTTCTTCTCTTTTGATAAGGCGTAGTGCATGCCATTGCAGGTTTTGATTGCAAATTTTTTTAACTAGAACACCTAGATGTACCAAATCGGCTGATTATTTCATTGTTCAGGATATTACACTATCATTAAACTCATCATTAGCTTTAGGAAAATCCAAACCCTCCTAAAAAATATACACTAAAACTTGATACATTATAATATGAAAAACACATTGTTTTAGTAAAGTATTATTCCTTGAAACAAAGAATTATAGAAGAATTTTATTCATCTGCTGTGAAGCCATTCTTGAATTCATCAAACATATGAATGAAATAAATTCTCACTCTTTCGGGAGGGAATGGAAACTAACATCTAGCATTTGTGGCCAGAAATGAAACCCAAGAAAATAAGGGAAAAATACACATGTGTGTCAACATCATTATCGATTTAATACTAGAATATCTAAGATCAGGTAAGAAATATGTAATTATGCTGATAATTGATCTCTTTCCAAATATGATTTTTATTTCCCTATCACATCCATTTACCATTTCTCATTCCAAATGTTGATAATTGATCTCTTTCCAAATGGTTGTCATTTGCTTTCTCTGTGAACTACACTAAGTTTTTCCCCTTTCTAACTTGCTCCCTTTTGGTGTCTGCATGCAAATGTATATGTATCCCTCATTTGGCGATGAAATTAATTTTTCAATCTTGTGTGTCAAATATAGGTTCGGTCATGAGTTTTTGCCTAACCTTTTATGATGGTTTCCCTATGAATTATGACTATAAACCCTCGAGGCCTCAGGGCCTTAGGCTTATACTATCTGGCATTAATTAAAAGGCCCAATGATGATGGCCATGAGTCGATCCCAATAAACTCATAGCTATGAAATATTGGCCCCATCCCAAAACCCTAATAAGTTCCATGAATCCTTATGAATGATAGGGTACTACATGAAGTGTCTGAAAATAATGGAATACTTGTTTATCCCTTAACCATGGTACCAATAAAACTACTTTTGTTTGGAATGAGGTCGCTAAAATATCCTTCTCACCTTTAAAATATACCATGTGACCAATCCCAATATTAGTTCTACCAAATTTTACAATGAATTTTCTTCTTCAAATGTCATGCCTCTCTTAATGGATATAGGGTAGTACTCATACAAGAATGGAACCCTTTAGAATTCACTTTTAATTAATTTCATGACCCTAATTTGTGTAAATTCACACATGAAAAATAAATGACTATCATCATGAAAGTTGTAAACACTTGGCATGGATACCTTATTGGTGATGCTTCCAGATTAAGACTAACTATCATAGTCTCAAGTTCTCAAATTAAGGTTATCTTCACCAAAATAATATTAGGGGGCAACCAAGCTACCAGTGTATGAAAATCAGGTTATTTATAATAAAGATAAACAAAATGTTGTAGCAATTCCTTATATTTATCCTTTCAAAGTTGGTTTGAGGAAGTTGGTCAAGAATTCTTGGACAATATCATTAAACTCTTCCACGGGCTTTAGGAAGATCCCAACCCTCCTAAGGAGTATAGGTTGAAACTAGATACATTACAATACGAAAAAAAACATTGGAAGAAACATTGTTCTAGTAAAGTATTCTTCCTTAGAACAAAGAATCATAGAAGAATTTTATTGATCTGCTACATCAAGCCACTCTTGATTTCATAAAACATATGAATGAACTAAATACTCATTCTTTTGGGAGGGAATGGAAACTGACATCTAGGATTTTGTGGCCAAATGTGACACTTGTTAAAGAAATAAAAGGAAGATAGACATGTGGGTTAACATTATTATGGATTTAATAATGGAATATCTAAAGCAAAACAAAATATATGTAGTCATGGTGATAGTTAATCTCTCTCTAAATATGTTCTTTCTTTACCATATCCATTCACTCTTCCTAGTTTCCCAAGTCTTTCTTGATTAGAATTAAGTTACAATAAATTTTCACTAATAAATTATTCTGAAAAGTGTTTAAACTATAAACTAGAGGGTAACGACTACAAATGAACACTATATACCACCAATAAACATATGGTGAAACTGAAGTGTTCAACAAGCTCCTAAAAAACCATCTAAGATGTTTTGCCTTTAAAAAACACAGTAATGGATATGATGACTTGGCCTCTTAAAATGGTGTGAAAATATGTTTAAATTTTTTATCCAAATTCAATTTTAAATTGATTTTTAAAATAACCTTTTAAATAATAATACTCATATTTCATTAGAAATTTATTACAAAATTAAATTATTTTTTAAACTTTTCCTATTTCAATTTCAGTTAATTACATAAGTGCATAAAAATAAATGGAAAAATAACAAAATTACTTGTGATAAAAACGAATTTAAATAAGAGAGTAAAGGAATGTTGGGCTTTGCCGTATTAGAATCAAATGGCAAGAATGTTGATCAAGAATGTTTGGAAAATGTCACTATCTGTAATATTCCCTTTTTTGATCTATCAAAATGGACAGAATCTGTCTATGGTGTTTAGAGATTCTAGGGAAAATAATAGAATAGGATCTTTAGAGAGTCGATCAACTATAATAGGGGATAAAAGCTAAGCATTTAGATGGTTCGGGTTTATCTATCTTGTTGTGTTTTCCTTGAGAACTTGGGATGACGAGTTCTAGTTTGATCTCAGGGACGAAAACCCGTGGGTGTTATATTTACCATGGTATTTTCCCATGGTACCATCCCATGGTATTTAACTTAAGTTTTCGTGGGAAAATAATAAAATAGGGTCTTTAAGTATTCCATCAAGCCTATAATAGAGGACAAAAGCTGAGCATTTATATGATTCAATTTATCTATCTTGTTGTGTTTTTCTTTCGAAATTGGGATGAATACTTCTAGTTTGATCCCGCAGACAAAAACCAGTGGGTGTTATTTTTCCTGGTAGATCCATCCAGGGTCCACGATTGTACTTCAGTGCATTTCTCTTCTCTTTTGATAAGGAGTAGTGCATGCCATTGCAGGTTTTGATTACATTTTTTTTTAACTAGAACACCTAGATGTGCCAAATCGGTTGATTATTTCGTTGTTCATTATATTACACTATCATTAAACTTTTTTTTTAACTAGAACACCTAGATGTGCCAAATCGGTTGATTATTTCGTTGTTCATTATATTACACTATCATTAAACTCATCATGAGCTTTATGAAAATCCCAACCCTCCTAACAAATATACACTAAAACTAGATACATTATAATATGAGAATCACATTGTTCTAGTAAAGTATTTATTATTATTCCTTGAAACAAAGAATTATAGAAGAATTTTATTCATCTGCTGTGAAGCCATTCTTGAATTCATCAAACATATGAATGAAATAAATGCTAACTCTTTTGGGAGGGAATGGAAACTAACATCTAGGATTTGTGGTCAGACATGACCCAAGGAAATGGAGGGAAAATACACATGTGTGTCAACATCATTATCGATTTAATACTAGAATATATAAGATCAAGTAACAAATATGTAATTATGCTGATAATTGATCTCTTTCCAAAAATGCTTTTGTTTGGAATGAGGTCACTGAAATAGCCTTCTCATCTTTAAAATATACCATGTGATCATTCCCAATATTAGTTGTAACAAATTTTACTATGAATTGTTTCTTCAAATGTGGTGCATCTCGTAGTGGATATAGGTAGTACTCATACAAGAATGGAACCCTTTGGAATTCACTTCTAAGCAATTTCGACCCCAATTTGTGTAAATTCACACATGAAAAATAAATGATTGTCATCATGCAAATTGTAAACACTTGGCATGGATAACTTATTGGGTGACGCTTCCAGATTAATACTAGCTATCATAGTCTAAAGTTCTTGATTAAGGTTATCTTCACTAAAATAATATTAGTGGGCCAGCAACCTACTAGTGTATGAATATGAGATTATTTATAATAAAGATAAACAAAATGTTGTAGAAATTCCTTATATTTATCCTTTCAAAGTTGGTTTAAGGAAGCTGGTCAAGAATTCTTAGAAAATGACACTATCATTAAACTCATCCATGGGCATTAAGAAGATCCCAACCCTCCTAAGGAGTATAGGTTGAAACTAGATACATTACAATATGAAAAAAAGATTAAAAGAAACATTGTTCTAGTAAAGTATTATTCCTTAGAACAAAGAATCATAGAAGAATTTTATTGATCCGCTACATCAAACCACTCTTGATTTCATAAAACATATGAATGAACTAAATTCTCACTCTTTTGGGAGGGAATGGAAACTAACATCTAGGATTTTGTGGCCAAATGTGACACTTCTTAAAGAAATAAAGGGAAGATAGACATGTGGGTTAACATTATTATGGATTTAATAATGGAATATCTAAATGAAAACAACATATATGTAGTCATGGTGATAGTTAGTCTCTCTCTAAATATGTTCTTTATTTACCATATCTATTCACTCTTCCTAGTTTATGAAGTCTTTCTTGATTAGAATTAAGTTACAAGAAATTTTCACTAATAAATCATTCTAGAAAGTGTTTAAACTATAAACTAGAGGGTACCAACTACAAATGAACACTATATACCACCAATAAACATATGGTGAAACTGAAGTGTTCAAAAAGTTCCTAAAAAACCATCTAAGATGTTTTGCCTTTAAAAAACACAGTAATGGATATGATGAATTGGCCTCTTACAATGGTGTGAAAATGTGTTTAAATGTTTTATCCAAATTCAATTTTAAATTGATTTTAAAATTAACCTTTTAAATAATATAATATTCATATTTCATTAGAAATTTATTACAAAATTAAATTACTTTTTATACTTTTCCTATTTCAATTTCAATTAATTACATAAGTGCATAAAAATAAATGGAAAAATAACAAAATTAGATGTGATAAAAACGAAATTAAATAGGAGACCGACAGAATGTTGGGCTTTCCCATATTAGAAATGAATGGTACTATCAAGAATGTTGATCGAGAATGTTTAGAAAATGTCACTATTTGTAATATTTCTTTTTTCTGTTCTAGTCAAGCTAGACGAAATCTGTCCATGGTATTTAGAGAGTCTAGAGAAAATAATAAAATAGGGTCTTTAGAGAGTTCGTCACGCCTATAATAGGGGATAAAAGCTAAGCATTTAGATGATTGTGGCTTTTATATCTTGTTGTATTTTTCTTGAGAACTTGGGATGACCAGTTCTAGTTTGATCCCAGGGACGAAAATCTGTGGGTGTTATTTTGTCTGGTGCTCTACCGTATTAGAAACAAATGGCACTATCAAGAATGTTGGTCAAAATGGATGGAATCTGCCTGTGGTATTTTCCCATGGTATCATCCCATGGTATTTACCTTCAGTTTCGAGGGAAAATAATAAAATAGGGTCTTTAGAGAGTCCATCAAGCCTATAATAGGGGATAGAAGCTAAGCATTTATATGATTCGATTTATCTATCTTCTTGTACTTTTTCTTTAGAACTTGGGATGACTATTTATAGTTTGATCCTAGGGATGAAAACCAATGGGTGTTATTTTGTCTAGTAGATCCGTCCGGGATCCACAATTGTACTTCAGTGCATTTGTCTTCTCTTTTGATAAGGATTAGTGCATGCCATTGCAGGTTCTGATTGCAATTATTTTTAACTAGAACACCTAAATGTGCCAAATTGGTTGATTATTTAGTTGTTCAGGATATTACACTATCATTAAACTCATCATGAGCTTTAGAAAGATCCTAACCTTCATAAAGAGTATACACTAAAACTAGTCTATACGTTATAATATGAAAAACACGTTCTAGTAAAGTGTTATTCCTTGAAATAAAAAATTATAGAAGAATTTGATTCATTTGGTGTCAAGCCATTCTCGATTTCATGAAACATATGAATGAAATAGATGCTCACTCTTTTGAGAGGGAATGGAAACTAACATCTAGGATTTTGTGGCCAGATATAACAACTTCCAAGGAAACAAAGGGAAAATACACATGTGGGTCAACATCATTATCGTTTTAATACTAGAATATCTAAGGTGAAGTAACAAATATGTAATATTTATGGTAAAGTAACAAATATGTAATTTTGGTGATAATTGATCTCTCTCCAAATATGCCTTTTCTTTCCCTATCACATCCATTTACCCTTTTTTAATAAGTCTTTCTTGATTAGAATTTTAAGTTATGTGGAATAACCACTTTAATTGCTTTTTTATGGGGACAATATTTTCACTACTAAATTATTGTGAGCTATTTAAATTATAGGGTACCCAATTACAAATGAGCACTATATATCACCACTAAACATATATTCAAAGTGTTTAACAAGTTCCTAGAAAACCATCTGAAATGCTTTGCTTTTAAAAGTCACACAAATACATATGACTGCTTAGCCTCGTAAAATAGTAAAAAAAATGTATTTAAATATTTATATTAAATCATATTTTTTTTAACACTTCTTTCATTCAAATTTCAATTAATTAAAAACACCATAGGTGCTTAAAAACAAATGGAAATTTAACAAAATTAATTCACATAAAAATGAAATAAATGGGAGAAGGTAGGAATTTTGGGCTTGCTGTATTAGAAACGAAATAATATGCAAATTCAATGGGAATATTCACAACGGTCTCCATAAGTTGATAATGGGAGATATTTAAGTGTTTCCTAGAGTGATATGTAGTATTTGTGTGTGAAGTTGTAACAATGTTTGATGGAGACTATTAACCCAATCTGAATTATTGGCTAGCTTAATCCATGAGCCGTGTCGTATATATAGAAATTCATAACCAATAGAAGCCCTATAATCGGCTTAACTCCTTCCCCTTAGCCATAATTATTTAATTAATTAACTAAAAAACGCACACAGACGAAAATTGCCTTCAACTCAACTCATAGTCTATGAAGAGAATGAAAGAAGGACAAAGCAATTTAAACTGTAATGAGAATTAAAGGATAATTTTCACTCCTTAAAAAGCCAAGAAGAAAAAGGAAAGGAATATCTAATCATTCAAGAAAAGAAAGGAGCAAACCTAGCGTAGCGTAGATGTAAGGGTAAATGGTTTTACTTTTTTTTATTAACATATTTTATAAATATCATCATGTCATGTTTTCAAATTTGGAAAAAATAAAATGGTTTTGGAGGGCCTTATTTATAAAAGTTGTTGGGCATATAAATGATAGAAAATGACACATTTGGTGAATACCAATCACATTTACTAATGTATTTGTGTTAGTAAATAATAGGAGGATTTTTTTATTTTATATTAATTAATATAAAATTTGTTGCTAACATCACACGTTATTTCAGGGAACAGTGAAAGAAGTTTTCAATCCTGAATTTCAACTCACATGAAAACGGGGAGATGACAAACTTTTTAAAATAGTGGAAAATGAATGGATTTCCTTTCTTTCTAGCAAATGGTGGAGGAAGTATACATATATATAGATATATATATACTCCTCTTCTCTCCATAGAGTGAACAAGTTCCTACTCCTCATCATGGAGTAGTACAGCAACAATAGTGTTGAGAAATCTAGGGTAGAGTATCACTTAGGTTCCTTTACTTGATTTCTCTTTAATCTTTTACAGTTTCCTATGGCATTAGATTAGGGAATCATTATTATTAATTTGTTTTGTTCATCATCAAGACATATTCCAATAATAATATTGTAATGCAAACAAAAGAACACTAGAGATGGGCTCCAAACTAGGGAAAAAAACCCCACAAGGGGGAAAACCCGAAAAATATTCCTTATAGAATCAATTCAATGAAGACTTCTAGGACCTTCACCCAAGACCAACCAAAAGGAAAGCGATCCAAAACCCTTCAACGAAATTTTTGCAACACAAATCTAAGGAAACCCTAGTTTCCTCCAACAACTTGCTTGTGTGAACTTGTAGAAGTGCCAAAACATATTTTTTCTTTCTTCTCTCTTATTAACTGCCCTCTTGTCTATCTCTCTCTTAATCAGATCAAAACAATTTGTGTAATGTATATATCCAAATGAGGATGAGTTCCTCCTTTTATAGGCACCTTGAGGGAAGATTAGGCCTCTCCTAGGTCAACATGAATAAGTTGGCTAACTTACCTTTTGGTGCCTTCTAGACTCAACTTTAAACATAAAAAATATGTCATTTTTTTGATATTGGAGCCACGCAAGGTTTATTACATCATGAATTGACCTTTTGAATTTGCACAAGACCCTAGAGGACACAATGGGTGCTTGACTAGAACAATAAACCAATGGGCAAGAAACCCATTTCAAAAATAAATAAATAAAAGAATTTCCAAATAAATTTTCTTTTCCTTTTTCTAAGTACATCAATAATTACATCAATTCATGACTCATATACAACTATGAATACAAACACTAGTTTCATTTCAATACTCCCTCTTAACTAGGGAGGTATTCATAATCGACCCTAGGTACAAGGAGAGTACTTCTACTGAATTATTCTCATAAGAAGAGTTGACTTTGTAATCCATATCATAAGCTATATTTTTAGCTTATGTCAGTGCATCTCATCATACCAACCAACATTTTCATATAGCAAGGTCTTGACTAACAGCTCCATCTCTCCACTAGATTAGAGCACAGTGTTGGGGATACAATGCTTTATAGGCACCTTCATCATTGTCTCTCAAGGGACATGCCCCATCTGGATGTTCACAAGGTATGTCCTTTTAAGACCATTCCTATCTTGGATTTACACATCCTCAAGGAATCTCCTCTTCAACTACTCTTTCCTATTGGATGCCCTACCTCATCCTCAAATAGTATCGATATTGGTCTCAGATTCTTACCCAATCCTCCATTCTTTCTTAATGATTTGAAGATGAGAAGGATGTGTGTATATCTCCCTCTTAACTAGGGAGGATCTACCCATTCCTTTGGATGAAAGAAATGTACATAAGATCCCTCTCAGTTAGGGATTTGCTTCCAATATCAGTTGTATATTCTTCTATGGAGATCATGGTAATCAACTTCTCGTAGGCCTCTTTTTTCTTCATCTTAAACTTCTATGCACATCATGGAGTCATCTTATTTCAAAAAAAATTGTAGGGACAAGCCAACACTTTCTATATCATCAATATTTACCTGCTTCGTATTCACGAACCCATCATAGAGATTTAATCTCACTCCCTCTAACCATCAGGAAAGTGATGACCAATCATCTATCTATAACTGACTACCTTCCTTATCGGTGTTCTTCTTCTTGTCAATGTGGTTTACAATGTCATCAAATTCTTTGGACTAAGTTCCAAAGTCAGCTAGTCAGTTCATGGAATTGAGTCATCATCATCTTCTTGTAATGAATCTTCTTAGGCATCAAAAACATATCGAATATCAAAATCATCATTTATCATGGTATTCCTTCAAACATCTAAACATGAGGAGACATCTTCATATTAGGCTTATTGTGTCAGAGCTTCTGGAGCTCCTTCTCAAGTCATTATTTTTTTGTACTTTATGAGATCATATCACGAAATGATCACTATCCTAATGCCTTCATCTGGAAGATCCCAAACAAGTTCATGGCACATCACGCTTATGAAACCAAACATATGCCCACAACTTGCTCTTCTTGCAAACTGAAAACATCAGTTAACTAAATTAAAGGAGAATCTCAAAACATGCATTATTTTATTCAGTCATCTAGTCTTCCTCAAAATGCTCCCCATCTTGATGAAGAGGCGTCATCATGTTGCAGTTGTACTAGAAAAATTATAAGAAGCATGTTTACATCTAAGAGAGTAGAAAATATTTGTAATATCATCATGGTCCTTCTTTCACTAGATGAGGAAATATTCCTATGAAATTATTAAATAGAGGATCCTTGAGTGATGCTCACAAATTAGTTGTTGCACGAGCTTCTTTACTATCATATGTTATATGACTCTTATCAATGCAACATGCTTTTTTACAACAGATTCTTCTAGACGGTATTCTTCTCTAGGCATCCATATTCTCATGGCCAATATTCACATCAAAAATATTTGTAATATCATCATGGTCCTTCTTTCACTAGATGAGGAAATATTCCTATGAAGTTATTAAATAGAGGATCCTTGAGTGATGCTCACAAATTAGTTGTTGCACGAGCTTCTTTACTATCATATGTTATATGACTCTTATCAATGCAACATGCTTTTTTACAACAGATTCTTCTAGACGGTATTCTTCTCTAGGCATCCATATTCTCATGGCCAATATTCACATCAAAACCCGAAAAATATTCCTTATAGAATCTTCTTAGGCATCAAAAACATATCGAATATCAAAATCATCATTTATCATGGTATTCCTTCAAACATCTAAACATGAGGAGACATCTTTATATCAGGCTTATATCAGAGCTTCTGGAGCTCCTTCTCAAGTCATTATTTTTTTGTACTTTATGAGATCATATCACGAAATGATCACTATCCTAATGCCTTCATCTGGAAGATCCCAAACAAGTTCATGGCACATCACGCTTATGAAACCAAACATATGCCCACAACTTGCTCTTCTTGCAAACTGAAAACATCAGTTAACTAAATTAAAGGAGAATCTCAAAACATGCATTATTTTATTCAGTCATCTAGTCTTCCTCAAAATGCTCCCCATCTTGATGAAGAGGCGTCATCATGTTGCAGTTGTACTAGAAAAATTATAAGAAGCATGTTTACATCTAAGAGAGTAGAAAATATTTGTAATATCATCATGGTCCTTCTTTCACTAGATGAGGAAATATTCCTATGAAGTTATTAAATAGAGGATCCTTGAGTGATGCTCACAAATTAGTTGTTGCATGAGCTTCTTTACTATCATATGTTATATGACTCTTATCAATGCAACATGCTTTTTTACAACAGATTCTTCTAGACAGTATTCTTCTCTAGGCATCCATATTCTCATGGCCAATATTCACATCAACCATTATATCAGAGTGCCCAAGGATCCAACTTCATTACCAATTTTACCACTTACAAGGTCCTTACAGGGCCTTCCTCTCATCATGCCTGCCATAGGATGTTCCTTTTCTTTATTCATGATGAATCTACAACACTTATTGACAATCACAACCACACAAAATACATGATAACAAAAGAATTTTGTCAATCTTGAAAATCTATGGTTTCCATGGAATCTTAGAGGATGGAATCCTAGGGTTTACAAATGGAAACTAGATCTAAGGACTTGATTTCATATACAACTCATCATCCTTATTTAATCATACTTTTCGTATGCCCTCAAGGTTACATACCTTTGCTATAGGGGCTTGCTATTCTGGATGACATGGTCTCTTCATCATTTTTCTCCAAGGTGTGGATCAACTCAAGATATTATTCATTGTATCTATCTTCTTTCTAAACTTGCCTCTTCTTGCTTCAGGATCAGGATTAGAGTTGCGAATTGGGGTCCAATGCGGCGATACTTCTGAATAAAGAAGATAAACGGGGTCCACACCCAACAATCTCCCACTTGGAGAATGATTATAGCAGCTCCACCGCTGCTTCATTTGTTGGATAATGACTCCACTTTGGACCTGTTTGTTTCTCGTCTTCTTCATGATACTTGAAGACTAATTGAAATTGAGCAGAATCTCAGTTTCTCCTTGGTTACAAATTTTGTTAGCATATCTGCAGCATTCTAGCTAATGTGTATCTTTTCCAGCTTCAACTGTCCATCATCCAATGCTGACCATATGAAATGGTGCTTAAGATGTATATGTTTAGTCTTGGAATGAAATGCACAGTTCTTTGCAAGATGTATGGCACTCTGCCTGTCACTGTATAACCTGCCTAACTCCTAATTCTTACCCAATTCATCCAGAAACCTTAGTAACCAAATCATTTCTTTACTAGGCTCTATAGTAGCAACATACCCTACTTCCATTGTTGAGAGTGAAACAACGCTTTGCAGTTTTGAAACCAAACTGACAGTTGTTCCACCTATAGTAAACACATACCTTGTGGTGCTCCTCATGGTATCTCTATCACCCACCAAATCTGCATCAACATATCCATGTAGAGCAATGTTTGAACAACCAAAGCATAATGCCTAATTTGTGGTACCTCTCAAATACCTGAGAATCCACTTCACTGTCATCCAATGTTCTTTTCCTGGATTGTTCATGTACCTGCTTACAACTCCCAATGCATGTGCAATATCAGGCCTTGTGGAGACCATTGCATACATTAAGCTTCCAACTGCTGATGCATATGGAAATTTAGACATATAATCCATTTCTTCCTGAGTCTTGGGAGACATTTCCTTACTTAGTTGGAAATGGCTAGCCAAAGGTATACTAACTGGTTTTGCAATGTGCATATTAAATCTTTTCAACACCTTTTCTATGTACTCACTCTCAGACAATGTTAATTTTTGATTCTTGTTGTCTCTAGTTATTCTCATACCGAGGATTTGTTTTGTAGCACCCAAATCTTTCATTTCAAATGAGTTCGCCAATTTTCTTTGGAGCACATTTATTTCTTACATGTTAGAATCTGCGACAACCATGTCATCTACATACAAAAATAATATAATATAGACGCAATCATTTTTCCTTTTAAGATAAACACAATGATTAGAGTGACACCCAGTATAGCCTTGTTCAGACATAAACTTGTCAAATTTTAGATACCACTGCCTTAGAGCCTATTTTAAGTCATTCAAGTTGTTCTTCAACCTACACACTAGTTTCTCCTTTCCTTTTACCTCATATCCTTGTGGTTGTTGCATATATATCTCTTCCTCCAAATTCCCATGGAGAAATGTGGTCTTTACATCTAACTGCTCAAGATTCAAATCTTCAGCTGCTACTAGACTTAAAATGGTTTTGATTCAAGTCATTTTAACAACAGGAGAAAATCTCTCATCAAAGTCTATACCATTTTTTTGTTTAAACCCCTTTACCAAGTCTAGTTTTATACCTTTTTCTACCTTGATCTTCTTCCTTCAACCTGTAAACCCATTTATTCTACAATGTTGTTTTACCTGTAGGCAACCTGTATAAGTCGCAAGTTTGGTTATGTGCTAAGGAGTCCATCTCTTCTTTCATTGCTTGCTCGCACTTCTTCCTAGTTTCTATCTACACTGCTTCTTCATAACATTCTAGTTCACCAGAATCAGTCAACGATACATAATATAATGAAGGAAAGTATCGTTTAGGGGTTCTACTTATCTTGGTAGATATTCTAACACCACTTTCAAGTGTTTGAGGTGCTTCTTGTTGTTGTTGTTTTAGTCATTGACCATTATGATTTTCAGGCACCTTCATTTTTCTGTGATCTCATCAAGCATTGTATCTTCTTTGTTTTCTTTTTCCTATTTGTTTTCCTGCATATGATCCTTATACAAAACCTTTTCATTGAATATGACGTCTCTACTCATAATTATTTTGTGTTTTTCATAATCATAAAAGCAATAACCAAAATCGTTAACATTGTATCCAATAAAGGTACGTTTCTTTGATTTTGCCTCAAACTTTGTTCTATTTTATTTATTAATGTGGACAAAGGCTTAACAACCAAAAGTCTTTAAAAATGAGTACTTTACCTTTTTACCTATCCATGTCTCCTTTAGAATAACACCATCCAAGGAACTTGAAGGCCTTCTGTTTATTAGATAAAAAGCAGTATCTACAACATTTGCCAAAAATTGTAAAGGCAATCTTGCATGCAATCTCATGCACCTTGCACGATCCATGATTGTTCTGTTCATCTTTTCTAACACACCATTTTATTGTGGTGTTGTTATAGACATTTTTGGGCACTGCAACCCCAATCATAAATTTCCATAAAATGAGGGGTCCTAAGTCCCTAAAAGTGTTGCTTCACTACCTAAAGGAACAAGGTCAGCTGATTACATCATCTCCCAGAAGTTCTCCACTAAAAACTGCTCAGAAATGGTCAAAACTAGACCATACTAAATACCCAGTGCAGAGGGTGCCATGCATATCACCTTCCTAGTGTAAAGGGTGTGATGCATACTGAATGGCCCCTCTGTAGGGTGCAATGGTTAGGAATGGACAAATGGCAGGGACAATTTGTGAGGTGGAAGATCATGGAATCTTCCAGAAGCTTCCCCTTTGACACTTGCCTCTTTGTTTTCGACCAGGGATGAGTAAGAGATCATCACTCTCCAAGCGGAATCAAGAACTATTAGAGAGAGGACACTAATCAAGACCCCAAAAGATGACTCACCCCCTACAATCATCTATATATGGATCCCTCATCACAGAGATCCAGAGGCTGGA
>APFE030490502.1:922-28765 GCA_000404065.3 Pinus taeda
ATGCAGTTCTACCGGCTTCAGATTTGGATCAATAACGGACGCGGCCCTCAAATAGCTCTGATACCATGTAGGAATTTATAGGGTAAGTTCCTCAGACAGAACACCAAAAGGACACTGCTCACAAACAGATCACAGATCATACACCAGTATTTTGACGTGGGTAAAACCCTCAGAGAGGGAAACAGTCCACGGCCTGCGCCAACGTGGCTACTACAGGCAATTTATTAATAAAAGAATGAAAATTTACATAAGCTTCTCTCATGCACGGTTAACCTAAAAATGACCCTCCATGCGCTTTAAATAGAATTCATGGACCAATCGGGTGTCAAGCCACGGATCAAGTGTCGGTAATACCGAGGAGAGAATGAACCGTTGGATCACTACATATCGTGACCGTCAGATTGTAAGTTACAAAATGTACAACGGTAAAGAAACACACTTTACCTAACTCTATACCTAACTCTATACTAGACCAAATTGAACTTAACTATTTTCTATGTGTCGGAATATCCTAACAAGTGACAACTATTGTGCTGGTATTGTGGAGTCGGAGGGTGGCAATGGCTGCTTGTTGCACGTGGACTAGATTATTACGGCTACAAAAGAAAGTCCTCCTCGTCGATTCTATTGCATGTGAAGGTGGTTGTAGCTTTGTGTCGTGGAAGTCTGGTCTACAAAAACTATGTGTATGGTAGCAAGCTTTCTGTTATTTATTATTTATTTATTATTTTTTATAATTTTGTATAAAAAAAATGATTTTGTTTTAAGAATATTTTTTTTAGATATATATATATATATATATATAATATATATATTCCTTTCCTTTTTTTTAATCTTTAATTTTCTCTTTTCTTATATATATGTGTGTGTGTATATATATATGTATGTATGTATGTATTTATTTATATGTATATGTATATGTATTTTAATTAGTAACTTTTGTTTTAATCGATCATCCAAGGCATGAATAACGATGTGAAACTTGGAGAAGCTTCAACTATATATAGCAAAACACTTTAACTTCATCACTACAATTATGACGGAAACTTTAGAGGTCAATGGATGATATTGAAGAACATGGCTCTCATACCAATGTGATGATCAAATGTTATGAAACAAGATCACAAAAATATATAAAAGAAATATAAACACCTTAGAATTCAGCCTCCTCGAGGGGGAAACCTCCTTTACGTTACACAAATGAACAATCCTTGGATGATAAAAAGGACAAGACATCATCCTTTCTATATATAGAAGTCTAAGGAATCATAATATAATCAAAGCCAACATAACAATAATAATATAACGGCACAACAATAACAATAGTGGGCTTCTATGGGGCACAATAACAACAATATTTGGACTACATGGGCACAACAATGTAATAAGTCGGTTGCACTAATAATAGTAAGGGTTACACTAGTAGTATAGAGACCTAACATGCCCCTCTCCTTTAAAAGGTGTGTCCTCAATGCTTGAGTAGTTACGGATTCTTTTGTAGAAAGTTATCATCCATCCATGTGGAATCTTCAGTGGGTAAGTTCTTCCACCTAATAAGATACTTTGAAATTCATTGATTTTGTAGCTATTGATTTCTCGATTCTGTGACTACTTCAGGTTCCAATATGATTTTTCCTTCCTTGTGAACTTCTAGAAATATTGTTTGGACTCCGATCTTCTGTAACTTTTGAATGAGTTCCCACCTTTCTTCATCATTATTCCATTCATACCTTGCTTCATTTATCGAATTTGGTTGGATAATTATACCAACCTCTAGCATTTTTGCAACACATTCAATTTCACTCCTTTGAGCATATGGATATCTTTAAGGCCTAATTTTTGGAGGAACACTTCCTAGAATCAAATGAATAGCATGATCATGATCATGAATTGGTGGGAGGCCTTTGGGAGTCTCAAATACCTATGAATTATTGTCCAAGAATTTTTGGATATCTGGGGAAATAGATGATTTCAATGTGGGACCCTCTAGCGAACATAATTGTGCAATAATACCTCTTTGTTATTTCTTTAGAAGCTTTGTCATTCCATTAGAGATGATTATATTTCCTTGCTTCCCTGTGATACCCCTCAATTCAAATTCCTTTCCTTCCGAAGAAAATTTCATGAAAAGTTCTTGAAAATTAAAGCTATTGTACCCAAGGATTGTAGCCATTGGACTCGTGGTACAACATCAACACCACCCATTGGAATGGAAATCATTGGGCTATTCAATACATATTCTCCCATGGATAGCTTGATCTTATGGCACTTTCTAGAGAAATTTATGGTTCCTCCACTTGCAACCATCAATTGACACTCTAGTGATGGATATAGGAAGAAATTCAATCCCTTGGTTGTATTACAATGAATTAAATTATGGGTACTGCCCGAATCCATCAACATGATTACCTTTTTCTTCTTGATGTGTCCCTCTATCTTGATAGTTTGAGGAGTGGTAATTATGGTCAATGCATTACAATATATGGTCAGATTCATTTCTTCTTTCTCTAAGGTTTGTTCCTATTGTATATCCTCTTCTTTTGATGTTTCTTGTTCCTTTTCTTCCTCTTCTTCACAATGTATGTAACTTAATTTCTTCTCAACACACTTATGATCTTTAGTGTATTTCCTATCACAATTGTAGCAAATCTCCTTTTCTCTTTTTTCTTCCAATTGTTGTAGTGTCAACCTTTTATGTTTCAGAAGGCTAGGGGAAAGAACACTTTGATAGCTGTGAGTGGTAGGCTTCCTTATTGCCATAAATTTTCTTTCCATATCTCTTGCCAATGTGAATGCCCTCTCCAATGAGTCAGGTTCCCAAAGGCAAACCTCATGTTGGATGTTATCCTTTAAAATCCCTATGAACAAATTAATCTTATGCTCCTCTGGAATATCTTTTACCCTTATGTTCAATTATTGGAAGTCCTCAATGTGCTCCATCATTGAACCCTTTTGTTTGAGATTTATCAATTGGATAAAAAAGGTGTTGCCTTTTGTATCCTCATAATGTGCTATCATTTCTTCCATAAAAATTTCCCAAGTGACAATTTGTTTACAAGAGCAATGTCATCAATACCATACAAACTAATTTGGTTCCAAATACAAAGTTGTAATACGTAGCTTTTATGCATTCTTCACATTATGAAGATTGAAAAATTGCTCCATTTGTAGTATCCATGTTCCAGGATCCTTGTCATCAAACTTCCTCATATCGATCATTGGAACATGGTCGATCTTCAATCCAACATTACAGTCTATGAAATCATGATTAACATTTATTTTGTTCTCATCATGTGTTTCGTTTGCTAGCTTTTCTATATTTGTAAACATTTCTTGTAGCAACTTTGTCAAATCTGTCTTCAACTCATCCATTTTTCCTTCCATCTTAGCTTCCAAACCATCCATCTTAGCTTCCACAACATTCACCTTGGATTCCATGTCCTTCCTCTTAAACCATCCATTTGATCTTCCACGTCTTTCTTTAAACCATCCAACTTAGCTTCTGTTACTTTTTTTGAGAGTGAATTTTGCTGCACTTGGTCTGGTAATTTTGGTATATCATGTTGCATTTCTTCGTCTTTTTTCACTTTGTAAGAGCTTGATATTGAACCTGTTGTATCTATATAATTGTGGCTTTACAGGATCTGAAATTACATCCTATGGTAGTACTCTGATTCCTATTTCCAATGCCACCAGTCTGATCAGAATTGGACTCTCTAAGGAAGAATTATTGCCAGTATTCTAAGATGACATGATTATATAATGTTTCAGTAGAGAAAACTTGTACGATGTGCCACGTGTTAGTATTTTGACCTTCGAATCTAAATAGTATGCAAAAGAAAAAAATATGTCTTATTTCCATAACTGCTTATGAAATTTCAATCTGATGCTTAGAGAGAAAGTTATGACAATTTTCCCAAGATCACTTGTTTAGAATGTAATTCGGGATTCTTCAAAAACCATAAATTCCTCAGATTATATCTATGAAAATATAGTGACACAAGATCTGAAATTCGGACTTGAGCTTCACGAAGATTTCAGATCAACTTCAGAGTCTAAGCCTTCGAAGAAAACAAATTATAGCAAAAATTTTAGGATAACCTATCTGAGATGAAACTATGGAGCTTGCAAAAACCCTAAATTCCTCAGATCATATCTCTGAAAATGTAGTGAGAAAAGGTTTGAAATTCATACCCGACGTTCTGACCAATTTCTTTTCAAATGGGGTTTTTTTTAGCTTCTGAAAACTCATAGCGAAAACTTTATAGAGAAAATGCCAAGATGACCTGTTTAGAGTAGAGAAACCCTAGAATCCAAAGCTCTGATACCAAATGTTATGAAACTAGCTCACAAAAAGATAGAAAAGAAATATAAATGCCTTATAATTCAGCCTCTTCAAGGTGACAGCCTAATTTACATTACACAAATGAACAACTCTTGGATGATACAAATGACAATACATCATTTCTATATAGAGGAGTCTAAGGGGTCATAATATAATCAGAGTCGACACACCAATAATAATATAAGGGCACAACAATAACAATAGTGGGTTTCTATGGGGCATAATAATAACAATATGGGGACTACATAGGCACAAGAATATAATAAGTGGGTTTCACTAGTAACAATAGGGGTTACACTAGTAGTATAGGGACCTAACACCAAAAGTTGTATACGTAGTGGCGTAATCTTCAGAATACTTTGAAGACAAAAACATCCATTGTATGACAAGTAATTTTATATTACATTTTATATAAATAATTAATGTGAGATGATCAGAATGAGGGTGAGGGAATTCTTATATACGTAGGGAGGTACCTCTTCATAACGATCATGTCCTTAGAGACATGACTTTTCATTACTAACTATTAGTTAATTATATATTAATCATTATTATTGTCATTACATTATTTTAGTTGTTTATATAATATATATATATATATATATATATATATATATATATATATATATATATATATATTATAGATAACATGTGATTATGTCAAGATTCGAGGATTTATGTGTTCATGGGATTTGGGGAAATCATTAATAACTTGTCATCCTTTGATTCTCCTTATTTCTTTATGGATTTGAGCCCCACCCTTACACCCTACATAGTCATGGAATATGAGATATAGATTTTTTTCATTCGTCACTTATGATGACCACTTGCACTAGGTTCACTCTTATGTTAGCTTAATCATCCATTTCCTTAGTATTCTCCCTATAACATGGTAATATTAAATTTAATCAAACTTCATTGAGAGGATCTATATTCACTAGTATATTGGTGGTAGATTATGTTCATGCGTTTCAAAGATTTTATGGCATGTTTGAATTATGATCATTGAATGTCCCACTACTCATAACTATTAGCTTCCTCTTGAGAGTGCTACGTTCAGTCCTTATCAAAGGGGTAAGACATCTTCTTACTTATTTGATTATGTTCCCAACCCCCATGAAAATTTTCTCTCCATTTTTCCATCGAATCTATAAAGCACCCCTATCGCTTCTGCCTCCCCCAACTAAATTCTAACTTTATTACCATTATTAAAAGAATTAATATTCAAGTTAAACATATGCATATTAATAAAATGGGTCAATATTCTTAAGCATGGATATTATCTCACTTTACCATGGAGAATATTTTCATAGTCTTTATGTATGACTTTTTGGAGTTTTTGGTAGATATGTATGTAGAATGTAGTAAAATGTTTGTTTCCAAATCTTGATTTTTGTTGTATAAACTAGTTGTTTAAGTCCATATATGGATTCAACACTCTCAAAATCCCTGGAGGAAATTTAGTTGTGAATATTCCACTCATATAACATGTGATTACAATGAATCCTTGCAAGATTCTAGAGAAAATAGATCAAAAATTAAATCAGAAAGCTTTCCAAAAAGTCGCACTTAGAGACTACTATGATTCTTAATAGGTAAACAATCCCCCTTACAATACAATGAGCCAATATCAAGCCTGCATAACCTCTCAAATGACATTTGTTTCTCATAGACATGTCTATTTTGGAAAACGGATTGTAGATTTTTTTTTTTTGGTCAAGTAAGAGTGGAGCCCTCAATTAATTGAAAAACAAAAATTACATATGGTACATGTCCTTACAAGTGTAAAGACCAGCAAAAGATAGACTCATTGATGATAAACAAACAACAAGGTCAAAAAATCCCAAAACATAACAAACAAAAACAAATTTAGATTCTTAATCACATTCTTGGCATATCGCACATCGTAGTTTCCGCAAGCCGCCAACACTTGATGCTTGTGAAATGCAAGAGATAACCTCCACTGTTCGATCAAACCTTTGATCTAACTATCCAAATTCCATTGTAGCAACGCATACCTTGACACATCGCAATATCGTAGAACTAGTTTTATCACTGACCAGACTCTTTTACCAAAAGTGATTTGTGATGAAATCTCCACCCTCGATCTAGTTCTTGATTCGATGGTTGTCGTGCATCGCATTGGGAACTTGTGCACCTCTCAACCGCTTCCTGCAGCCGATATAGATTATGAACCTTTGTCTATAAAACTTTAGGTTTGTCAACCGCCACCACTTGACTCCTGTGAAATATAGGAGTTAACCTCCGTTGTTCAATCAACCCTTTGATCTAATAATCCGTAGTCCATCACAACATCGCAAACCTCGGCACATCACAATATTGCAAAACTGGGTTTATCACTAACTAGACTATTTTCTCGAATTCAATTTGTGATTAAATCTCCACTGTCGTTCGGGTTCTTCATCTGATGGTTGTCGCAACATCACATCAAGAACTTGTGCACCACTGAACCACTTCTCGGAGCCGATATAGATTATGAACCTTGGTCAATAAAATTTCAGGTCTGCTCTAAGACTTAACCCCCAACCACTTTAAATCTCGATATCCAATAGATGGTGGATGCACTTAAATACTACAGTCTACGAACATTCAACTAGCATGCAGGTCACAAATAGCTGACCCCCGTAGTTATCTGTGACCTCATCATTTGGAAATAAGACCGACGGTCAGGATTTATTGTGGCACTTCAGCCAGGCTTAAGGAATTCTACCCTCTCCAACTCCCACTAATATTTTCCACCATTTATGTCCATTTATCTTACATGATCTAAACAACTCTTGTGCATCGTTACCTCACCTCTTAGTCCTTCTCTTCACTTGAGGTTTGTGTCATTCCTTCAACTCGTGCTAGTCTTCCTCTTGCTCATTATTCATGGTTTGGAAATACACCTTGTCTTTTGCTACCTGTCGTTGACAATCCTCACATAGTTTACCATAGGTTAAAGACCCACTCTTACTGAATATAGATTTCCTTACATAGCACCGCTTCATTTTCCTGACGATCAACTAACATATTGGCTTTTCTTCACACATGAAAGAAGTTGATGGTTCTCAGGGTCTGCAAGTGGGAATGAATACACTTAAAGACCTATGAGAGCCTCCAGTGTTTCAACACTTTTCCAGGTGCCAGTCCATTAAACATTTTGTTGGCCACATTCATGACAAATTCAGAGTCAGCTTCAGTGATGGCATTGTGTAAATTTAAGTCCATCAGGATTTCGAGGTACTGCTCTAAGGCCATGAGATACTCCATGTTATTAGTGGTCATCTCCAAGTGACTGTTAAATATATCCTTTATGCACCCCTGTTCATCTATTATAACACCGCCAAATCCATCCATACCTGGGTTTCCCTTAGAGTCCCCGCCTGTATTGATTTTCCAAAAACCATGAGGAGGAGGCTGCCAGATTTCTTTACCAACAGTTATTTCTCTCACACCCTTGTCAGTGCCTTAGGGAACCAGAGAATGGAGACCCAACTCCAATAGTATGCGAGCATCGTTGGGCGAAGGGGGGTCCTCAGGAATTTTCCACATAAGGGCTCCTACTGTATCTTTGAGCTGTCATAAAATTTGGACAATGATATTATGGGTTGAGCCTATTTTGTTCTCGAAAATCCTGCCATGGGGTTCCTTCCAGACATCCTAGGTAGTAAAGCCTGGAACCAAATTCCAAGCCTTGTTAATGATTTCATTACCTAAGAAGTATTTCGTCCAATTCTTCAAAGTGTTGGTTATGCTGAGTCTATCACTGTCAGTTTGCCTAAAGACTAAGGCCACCCAATCCCACAAGGTAGATGTGAAGGGGTAGAGTTTTATTAAATGTTCCATCGTGTCCTTTTGTAGGCCACATAGATGGAATTTCAAAGGGAAACAAATCCCCTTTTCGGAAGATTCTCCCATGTGAGAATTTTCTTTTCATGAAGCAATGACATAAACCACTTGATTTTCATCCATTGCGAGTTCTACCAAAGATCATTCCAAACCTGATCATGGTTTGCATAATCAAAACCTAGGGCCATGCATTTAGCTTCTTTGAGGTTAAACCTGCCTTCGGTGTTTCGACCCCATCTCAGTTTGTTAAAAGAGGATGACACCAAAATCCTCCTCTACTCCAAGTCAACAGCAAGGGAAACTACCTTGGCCTTCAAAGGACTCTCTTCACTATAACCAAGATTCTTCCACATTCTCCATTTACCATTGTCCCTCACCTCATCCCAAAAGTCACTTACCATAAGTAAACCTCTGTTTTCAATATCATTTTTGAGAGTGGTTATTTCTTCTCTAAACAAATTTGGTTCTTGTTGCTAGTTACCCTCCCAAAACCATGCAAGGTTCCCAGCTCAGATCTCCCAAAAACTATGCTGCTAGAAAACCGCTCTATTCTCCCAACCAAGGTTCCAAATGTGGAAGCCCTTGATGAACCTTGACATTCTGATATGATCCCTCTCTTACCAATTATTTTCTTATTTCGGCTTCCAAAGCTTGGCCCAAGGGGTTGCCGATTCCTTGAGCCACCTCCACCAAAGTTTGGCTCCTGAAATGCTGTTGAGGATTTCAGGGTCATGAAGCCGGAAACCACCATGTGCCTTAGGTTTGCAGATCTTGTCCCAAGCTACCAAACCCCACTTCTTTTTATCTTCCCCTTTGCCCCAATGAAAATCTCGTTGAATGCTCTTGATTTTTTGCATAACTCCTTTGGGAGAAGGAAGAGCTGAAAACATGAAAATGGGTATAGCCTATAGGACAACCTTTGTAAGCACAGGAGGTCCTGCCAAATTCAAAGACCTACAAGTCCATTTCCTGACTTTATCCTGAAGTTTATTAGTTATCAGCTCCCTCACTCCCTTGGTCAGGGGTTTGTTAGTAAGAGTTATTCCAAGGTACTTGGAAGGTAAATGATCCCTTTGCATCCTGAGAATTCTAGTGAGGTTCCTCTGAATAGCAATGTCAATATTGAAAAAAACCACCTTTGATTTGTCAAGGCTTAACTTTGTACCTGCGGCCAAAGGACAGTCGTTCAGGATTTGTTTGAAAGCTCTGGCTTCCTTGACCATAGGAATGCCCTACAACATTGTGTCATCAAGAAATTGTTGATGAGTAGAAGCAACACCATCCGGGGTAAGTATCAGACCCTGGATTCTTCCTTCAATATTTACCATTTTTATTGATCTGCCTAGCCTTTCCATCTTGAGAACAAAGAGGAAGGAGGAGAGTGGATCCCCTTGTCTGAGACCCCTAAAGGGCATAAAGGTTCTAGAGGGAGAGGTGTTAAGCAGAATGGAGAAGCTAGCCATGGATACAAGAGCCATAACCCATATTATTCAGTTGTGGTCGAAGCCATGAGCTCTTAGCACTACCCTTACATAAGACCAGCTTAGTTTATCATAAGCTTCTGCTAGGTCTAGCTACACGATCATACCAACTTTCTTATTGGTCTTAAGAGAGTGTACCACCTCGTGAGCTTGTATGATGTTGTTGAAAATCTGTCTTCCTTCCGAAAATCTAGTTTGCTCCTCTGAGACGAGAGAAGGAAGAAGAGGCTTGAGTCTGTTAATGATCACTTTGGAAATAATTTTTTACACCACATTACATAAGGCTATGGGTCTGAATTTGTCCGGTGTCATAGCTTTTTCTTACTTTGCAATCAAAGCTATGAAAGATGCATTAAGAGCTTTCAAAATAGTTTAGGATCTTCTAGAGACTTCCACAACATCAAGGATATATTGTTTGACTATTTTCCAGCAAGCTTTGAAGGAATCTACATTGAAACCATTAGGGCTACCAGCTTTCCCATTTTACATCTCATTGATGACTTCACTAACCTCCTCTTCAGACATTGGCTTGCTAATAATGTGGTGTATTCCCTGGTTACAAACATAGGAATGAATTTTATGGATTTGTTAATAAACCGAGATTTGTTGACGAGATGCTCCTCTACTATGCTAAGGAAGTGTTGAACTGGGACATATTCCATTTCTTTGTGAGAGACGAGCTCTTTCCCTTGAGAATATCTAAGTTTGGAAATTTTTTTATGAGATCCATGATCCAACGTTCATATATGAAAAAACTTCATGTTTCTTTCTCCTTCTCTAATCCATTGCACCCTCGATTTCTGTCTCTAGAGAATCTCCTCTTGCATGCATTGATCTTCCCATTCGTTCTGAAGAGAGAGCCTGAATTTTTCATTCCTTGGTAAAAACCACTGAGATGAGGATCTGATTAATCTACTAGAGTTTATGCTCAAATTAGATTTTGGCTTTAAAAATATTGCCAAACCCTTTTTTGTTCCAATCTTTAAGCCTAGATTTGATGTGTTTGAGTCTCTGCTGCAACATGAACATTTTGGTGCCTTGAACGGACATACCTTCCATCCATCATTTTTCAATATTGCTAGTGAAGTCAGGGTGAGAGAGCCAGACATTTTCAAACCTAAAAGGTCTATTCCTCTCTGTACCCATAAAAGTACCTTCAATTTGGATGGGCTAGTGGTCTGAGCCTCCGAGGGGAAGGATTAGAGCGGACATATCAAGGCATGTGACAAGGAGGTCATCTGATATTATGAATCTATCTGATTTAGAGGTGACATGAGAATCTCCTCCCCTGCTATTATTTGAAGTAAAAGTTCCATTTACTGTTTCGGTATCCACTAGCCCCATGTTATTCATGAAGTTCTCGAAGGCAAAGGAGTATCTGCCTAGTTTTCTGGTACAACCTTTTATCTCCATAAGAGATCTAATCATATTGAAATCCCTTGCCAGAATCCAGGGCATATCAAGATATCTCTCTCTCAGCTCCTTAAGGGAGGTGAGAAGCTTATGTTTGTCTTCTAGTTTTTGACGACCATAGATGTTAGTGATCATGTAGATCTCCTTATCACCCAATGGTTGAATCACCAGTGACAGATAGTTCCTAGAAGCTTCAACATCCAGGACTCGAAGTTTTTGTGGATCCCATAGAGTAAGAATCCCACCCACTGAGTTATCTACTTTAACCTCTAGATAGTCATACTTGATTAACCATTTGCTGTCTATCCCTCTAATCTTTTCCATCGAACATTTTGTTTCCTGAATAAAAACCATATCTGATTTTTCTTCTTTTATTCTACTCCTAAGAGTTCTTTGATTTCTTTTACTTCCTAGACCCCTAATGTTTTGGGTTGTAATATTCACTAAGAAAGGTTTGTAAAGGAGTAATTGGTAGGATACCTCATCTTACCTGAGTTAACCATAAGTTTCCCACATTCAGTCAACAACTCATTTCGTTTTTTCTTCCTCTTTTCTTACCCGGGTTCTTGGAAGAGTGCATCAGTGTATCCTCCATCATTTTCACTCCCCTATTCTCTTGGCTATCATGGTTTCTTTTGACTATAGAACAATTCATTTGTGATCTCCAAAGGAAGAGCTATTGAACCCTATCCAACTCCTCTTTTAGCAGAGAGTCTACCCCTTTGGTGATTCCTTGCTCCAAAAACTTTTCTAGATCTAAATTCTCCCTCTCTAGAATCTCCTGCAGTTCGTGGTCTTCTGTTCCAGCCTCACTTGGGGTCATCTCGTGGTCCCTACTGAGCTCCATAATTCTCATAAAATCATTCATTTGTTTGTTGTTTTCTCGTATATCCTTCATATTAGCATCCCTTTCCTTCTCAGTGGGAATATTCTCTGATTCTTGGTTTGTCCCATTGTTTTCAAGTTCTTCTTGTAAGATCTTGAAACTATTATGGTTCGGTTCTCCATCTTAATTAATTTTCTTTCGGTACTACTTGCCTACTTTCCCTTTACCCCCAACCTTAGTAAAAGCTTCAGGATCCTTGCCTGTAGTGGCTTTTGTATTGCTCTCCAGCTTGTTCATTGGGTAGTCCCTATATAGGTGCCCATGTTCATGGAACTTATGGCACCTAAATGGGACGTGTTCATAGTCCACCACTTGCACCCATTCCTCATCATAAACTTCTCAAATGATTGCATCCAAAAGTGCCCTAGATAAGTCCATTTCCATCAATATCTGGGTGAAGGACGTGTATTTTCCTCTTAGAGTAACATCTAAGATCTTTATAAAATTCCCTAGGTTGTTGCCGATAGCTTTTAGAGACTCCAGCAACCAATAATCTAAAGGGAGGGAGTAGAGTCTTATCCATACCAGCACAGAGGTGACAGTTTTTCGTACTTTGACAAAGTTCATTACCCATGGTCTAAATAAGGAACCGCAAAAGCGTAAAAATAGGGTCCTCCCTCGAACACTCTGTCTTTATCCTCTAAGTTTGTGAACACCACTATGAAAGAGCCTTTGGACCCAAGGTGAAGTTCAATTTTCCCCCTTGGTTCCCAACGGTTCCTTATCCATGCTTGCAAAGCCTTCTACATCGACCAAATCCCCATAAATTTACGAATAACAACATATTTCACCATGTGTTCTCTGTACACCTGCAGCGCTGAGTCACTTAAAACGACTCGAGGAATAGTGGTCAACTTGGGTTTATAGGACCTTGATGTACTCATAGGAGCAACTTTCTGACTGCTAACCTTTGTCCTCTTCTCCTTACTAGCTTCCTCATGATTCTCTTCTTGTCCTTGAGGTCCGATGGTTTCCGATTTTTTATTCGTATCCTTTGTTACCACCTTGGTTGGTTTCTTGAAGTGATGCGATCCAACTCCCTTGATTTTGTATACAACCAATTGATTGTAGGAGGGAGATGAACTCCCTCCTCCGTCCCCCGCCATGGTGACCAGTGACAAAACCCTAAAGCAAAGGCCATAGTTCAGATTTGGAGAGCAACACCCGTAAGCCCTCCATTCTCAAAAATCAACCATCACAATAGTTATATTAAAAAATATAAAAATAAATAAATAAAATAAATAAATAAAAAATAATAAAATAAATATAAAATATAAAAATAAAAAAAAAAAAAATTAAAAATTAAAAAATAAATAAAAATCAAAACTAAAAAACATAAGAAAATAAGAAAAAAAAAAAAAAAAAAATATCCAGATCCCCCTAAAAATAAAATGAGCCAATATCAAGCCTCCATAACCTCTCAAATGACATTTTTTTCTCATAGACATGTCTATTTTGGAATAGGGATTGTAGAATTTTAATTTAATTATCAATAATTATTATGTGGAGCTTGCATGGAATATTCTAGAATATTCATAGTAGTATACACAAATCAAAAGTCAAGATTTATCTTCATAGTATTTATACACTTTTTTCCATTTTAATTAAATTGATTAATTGAAAGAGTTATCATATGAACATGTGCCTTATAAACATGAGTTAATTTTTTTGGTTCTGTGGTATGAGTAAGTCAATCTATTGTTAGAAAGCTTATCTACACACTAAGAATCTCTATAGTAAAGTGAGGGTACATCTCCATACACACACAACTTAACTAATAGACGAAATATCCTTTTTTAGAGAATTTTTATAGATAATTTTGTTCAAAATATGGTACATAAATTTAAAATTCATAAATGAATGTTGTTTAATTTGCAGAAATATATTTTCTAGTAATTTTTTTAGAGTATTGAATCCATTTTTTCATTCAAAAGTGTACTCAAAAAAATCATTTCACCTAGTGGTTGACTGGATATATATATATATACACTATTCATTTAATTTAATATTTATCATTTTTACAATATATTAGCTAGTGTACCCAAATGTGGATAGTTATAAACTCCTAATAAACATTAAAACACTTTATTCAAAATCAAGTTGTCTTTAGTGAGAATTTTTGGGTGGTTTCTTCCAGTCTAATTTCTCTAAAATATGAGAGGAACTTATTGAAGTCACAAGCTTCATGGGTAACCCATGCACAATCGAAGTTCCCTAGGGGTTTTTTGTTGAGAAATGGCAATAAGAAATTTGAGTTTAATTTTTCGTTGAATTAAACTTATAATTAAATTTTAATTTGATTCTCATAGAAACTTGTAAATAGTTAATTAAATTTAATTAACTTAATTAGGTAAGCAATTTCGAGTTGGAAGTGTTATGTAGTCATATATATGTTCTCCCTAAGTTTTAGGAGTCAAGTATGAATTTAAATTGAGCTAGAAATTAGACCACATAGTTTACTGAGCTAAGTTCAGTAAAATTAGTTCTAAATTGGTTTTGGAACTAATAGAGGATTAAAAATTAGTTGGTTCACTAATGCATCCACTAGTAATACTCTAGTTAAATGAAGATTTCGTCATGAGAATCTCATGCATGTTGTTTAAGAGAAATACCCAGTGGAGGCTAGAGTGCAAGGACAATGTACTATTAGGTGTATGATTACTTAGTTGTAGAGATGATGCATGCAATCAAGAACTGGAACTAGTTTGGATTCCACAATTTTGGATGCACTCGATTCCCATTAATATGGGATATTCATCCATAGCAATTACACAAGGAAATATGGGCTTGTAAAACTACAGATTTGGCTAAGCATTGGCCAAGAACTTACTTGTGTGAAATTCTTCTACTGAGAAAAATATTTGTATCTTCACTCATATTTCTAATATATGAAATACATATAAATGGGTTTTGAGCAGTGGATTTCCCCATATACATCTTGTGTTATGTGCCATTGATTTATCTTCCTCTTGTTCTTATTGTTTTCATCGATCTATTGGCTTCCGCTGGATGAAAGTATAAGTAGATTGTTCTCATTTTCATTAGTAAATTGCATGAGCTTGTGAATCTACAGGATAATCTACATGGTATCAGAGCTGAGAATAGTATACTAGAGGAGATTTTGAAGTTTTGAGTTTTGGGTTACATGTGAAATTTGAATTTTCAATACATACTTCAGGATCTGTAGATGGAATTCTATAGTTTGTGACTCAAGTATGCCTTGGAAAGAAACTCAAATTTTATGCCCTGGAGGGATAGAATTGAGGCTGTGCTAGAGGATAATGGCTTGAAGGAATCTGTTGATCAAGAAATTCCTAAGCTAGCAACATCAGATGCACATAATTTAGTCGAATGGAAGAAGTGTGTGGGAAAGACAGGGAGGATAATACTTGAGGGATTTTGAGACCACATTGTCTAGAGTTACTATGGAAAGGAAACTTTGTATGTTATGTGGAAAGCATTAAAGAATTTGTATCAGAACAACAATGATGAGAGGAAATTGGCACTGAAGGAAAAACTTCGAAAAATCAAAATGGAGAAAGGTGAGACTATTCCAAAATACTTGACGAAGTTCACTCAATGTCGTGATGAAATTGGAAGTGTTGGAATCACAATTAATGATGATGATATTGTAAGTATTTCTCTTCTAGGAATCCCAACGAGTTGGCATAGTTATCAAGACTCTGTTAATGGTCAAGAGAAGCTACTAGATTGGGAATGACCATGTTTGGATTTGATGCAAGAGGAGATCAGGAGGAAAACAAGGGATTGTTCTTCATCAAAGACTGATGATGAATAGAACTATGCCTTAGTGATTAAGGCAAAGAAGGGGAAAGGGAAAGAATCCCATTCCAAATCACATTCTTATGATGGAGGTAAGAATAATGACAATATGAAATTTAAGTGATTTCATAGTCATGAGCTGGCCCATTTTTCTACAAATTATCCACTCAAGAAGTCCAAGAAGAGGTCCCCAGGAGGAGCAGCGAGTGAGGCTTTGGCCTCTCAATTAGAATTGGACATTTCCCACATTGAATGCATGGTGTCATCAATGATGGAATGTGTATGGTAGATAAATAGTGGAGATTCATTCCACATGATTCGTGACAAAGAGTTATTTAGTGACCTGAAGGAGGAAGATCTCCAGATGCATATCAAGATGGGTGACGACAGGAAGTATAGTGTTACTACCTTGAGAAAGATTAATTCTGAGAGGGATCATGGGGCTCCATTCACCTTGAATAATTTTATATATGTGCTCGTGCTAAAGAAGAACTTGGTATCCCTCTCCATGTTGAGGATAAAGGCTATGATGTGATCTTCGTGAAAGGAAAGGTGTTCCATCAAAACATATCCATGCATCAAGTAAAGAGGATAGGGATTCAGGTGAAGAATCTCTATATGTTGGAGGTAGAGGAGTGTGTTACTGTGAGCACAAAAGCAGAAATGGTGCAAGGTGGAGACATTATCAAGTTGTGGCACAGGTGATTGGGCCACTTGCATCATGGAGCTTTGAAGATATTGTAGGAGAAGTCTATTGGTATTCGCAAAGGTACGCTTGAGAAAGTTGATACATTCAAGGGGAAAATTCACTAAGTCTTCATTTCATGATAGAGATAATCGAGTAGATGCTATTCTAGTGAGGGTCAAACTTTCACAAATTTTTGTGAGTTTAAATCATTTGTGGAGAAAGAATCACACAAGAAGGTTAAAGCTCTATGGAGTGATAACACTAGTGAATATGTCCGAAATGAGTTTAATAACTTCTATGCAATGGAAGGGATTAAACGAGGGTTGATGACACCCCATAAGCATCATAAAATGGGGTGGCTAAGAGGAATAATAGAAGCATAGTAGGGATAATGACCGCAAAGTAGCATGATCAAGGCCTACAACTACACTTGTGATCTGAGGCATGCAACACGGTCATTTATGTTCAGAATCGTAACCCACAATGGATACTTGTGTTGAAGACACTAGAGGAGGCTTATTCTAGTAAGAGGCCAGATGTTGTTCACTTTAGGATTTTTGGGTCATCGATATATTTCCATGTGACCAAAGATGGATGGAAAAATCGTGATCCAAAAACATATTTGGGTATATTTGTGGGGTACACTGATACACTTCACAATTATCAGGTGTACTTGCCAACCAACAGGATTACAGTGGTTCACAGGGATGTTAGACTTGAGGAGGAGAAGACCATGTGAGTTTCTCTTGAGAGGGAGCTTGAGCTACACGTAGATGGAGATATTTTAGCTCCTAAGGTTGAGTAGCTTCAGATTGATTTGGAGCGACCACATGTAGAGGATTTAGGAGTGGAGACATACACTCAGGAAAAGTCTTCTAGAGAGGCTAGAAATCATGCCAGAGAGGCTAACATATTTTTGGATGATGCATGGGAGAATGTGGGAGCACCAACTTCTCATTGTAGGTAGAGGAGGTCACCTGAGAGGTACACTAGACACATGGCTCTTATGGCAAATGTGTTGTGACATAGCCATATTCCTTTAAGCAAGAAGTATAGTATCCAGTTTGGCTTGATGCCACGGTGGAGGAATATGACTCCATAGTTCATAAAACTTTTTGGGATATGCTCTCAGGATCAGAGGACAAGTCAGTGGTGAGATTCAATTGGATTTAAAAGGTAAAGCAAGTCGCAGATGGTAATGTAGAGAAGCATAAGGCTACATTTGTGGCCCGTGGCTTTTCACGGGTAGAGGGGATTGACTATGATGAGACGTTTCCTCTTATTGCAATGTAGTCATCAATCAGATCTATATTGGAACTATCACGATAGATGGGTTGGAAGATACATCAGATGGATGTGAAGAAAACCTTCCTTAATGGCATGATTCAAGAAGAGATATACATAGAGTAGACTAAAGGTTTTAAAACCATTGACCGTGAGTCACATCCGTGTTGGCTCAAGAGAGTGTTGTATGGGCTAAAGCAAACACCCTGTGATTTGTACACTAGGATAGATAGCTAAGTCACTGTGTTGGGCTACACGAAGAGTGAAGTGGATACAAACCTATGCCAGATAGTGGTGGAAGACAAGTTGTTGATCATTGTAGTTTATGTTGATGATATCATACTAAGAGGTGATGATCAACTCATCAAATATTGCAAGGAGGAACTTGCAAGAGATCTTGAGATGAAGGACTTGGGGCTCGCGCATTACTTTCTTGGCATTGAGGTATGGCAAGGAGATGGGGAGTTTTTTATGTCCCAAGGCGAGTAGGCTAACTAGATACTCAAGAAATTCTACATGGAGAGTAACAAACCCATTGAGATTCCTCTGGCAGGTAACTAGAGGAAGAATAATGCTATAACACGGAAAGTAGTGGAAGCCATTTTTTATAGGAATCTTGTGGGGTAACTCATGTACTTGGTGAACACATGACCAGATATGTGCTATGCATTTAACCAGCTTAGTCAAATGATGGTTACGCCTACCAAGATTTATTGGAAGGTGGCAAAGCATATGTTGAGATATCATAGGGGCACTTCTCAGTATGGATTATGGTACAGGAAAATAGAGGGAGTGAAGCTTCAAGGCTTCATCAATACATATGTGGAAGGCAGTCCATCCAATAGGAAGAGAACATCAGGAGTGATCTTCACTCTTGTGTCAACTGTAGTTTCTTCGTACAATATGAAATAGAGATCGATTACACTCTGTTCTATAGAGACAGAGTACATGACTCTGAGTGAGGAAGCATGTGAGTCCATCTGGATGAGGAAGACCATGGTTGGTTTGTTTGATTAGTAGATGGATCCAACTAAGATTTAATCTCATAATAAGAGTTGTATCAAACTCTTCGAAAATCAAGTTTTTCATGATGAGTCCAAGCATATTGATATCTGATATCATCATCTGAGAGATTGTGTATTGAGGTGGATTATGTTGTTAGAGTACATTCCCACAAAGGAGCAAGATGCTTACATTTTTACAAAGGCATTGTCAAGATGTAAATTCAAGTTTCACAGAGACATAATCGGGGTAGCTAATAATCCATTTCTTGTTGAAAGGGAGTGTCGAGAAAAGGAAACAAGAAATTCCAATTTAATTTGTTCTTGAATTAAACTGAGAAATAAAATAAAATTATATTCTCATAGCAACTATTAAATAGTTAATTAAGTTTAATTAACTTAATTAGCTTAGGAATTTAGAGTTGGAAGTCTTTATGTAGTAATGTATATGTTCTCCCTACATTTTAAGTGTCTAATCTGAGTTTAAATTGAGTTGGAAATTAGATCACTCAATTTATAGAGTTAAGTTTAGTTAAATTAGTTCTAAATAGTTTTTGGAACTAATAGAGGAATAAGAGTGAGTTGGTGCACTAATGCATCCACTAGTGCTACTCTAGTTAACTGAAAATTTCCTCATGCGAAACTCGTGCATGTGAGTTCAAAGAAAGACCGAGTTGAGACTAGAGTGCAGGGACATTGTACTATAAGTTGTATGATTTACTAAGTTGTATAGATCATGCATGCAATCAAGAATTAGACCTAGTTGGGATTGCGTAGTTTTGGATGCATTAGATTCCCATTAATGTGGGTTATTCAACCATAGGAATTTGGCAAGGAAATAGCAGCTTGGAGAGATCTAGAATTGGTCAAGTGTTGGCTAAGAGCTTCTTTGTGAGCTAAAGGGAGTTGAGCATACTTGTGCTGAATTGTTCTAGTGAGAAGAAGCTTTGTAGCTTCACTCATATTTCTTGCATATGAAATAGAAATAGCCAGGTTTTAAGGAGTATCTTTACTATATATGAAATAGAGATAGCGGGGTTTTGAGGAGTAGCTTTACAAAGATACATCTTGTGTTATGTGTCATTCATTTATCTTCTTCTTGTTCTTGTTGGTTTCATTGATACATTGGCTTTAGCTCGATGAAAGTAGAAGTATATTCTTGTCGTGTGCTTTAGTAAATTGCATGACCTTGTGAATCTATAGGATAATCTACATTTTTAAGGGTGTTCAATCCATATGTATAGTCAAAAAACAAATTTAAATAACACAACTTTAGATTTGACTGTGAGAAGAAAGTCTAAAAAGTCTAAAAAGTGGCACTAAAGACAACTCCATTCAAAATAAATGTCATGTCATTCAAATTACAATATTGCTAAATGGGATAAATATATCTCCAATTCATAATTTGTAAATAAGCCTTATTACAATACCATGGGCCACTACCATTGTTTATCGATGCCATATGCAAAAAAAAACCATAACTCACTTCACATGATACTTGTTGATATCACAATTTTTAAAATCAATTGATTTAATTAATATATATATATATATATATATATATATATATATATATATATATATATATATATATATATTATAATATATATATAGATATATTAAGATAGATATATATTATAACTAATTGGAGATAAATCTCAACCTATCATTTATGTATACTATTAGAAAGAAATTAGAATATTTAGTGGAGTTTAAATCTATACCATTCAACAAATAGTTATCCATAATTACATTAAAGTTTTTAGAATTTTTATTCCAAAATAAATATTCTATAGAAAGGAATTATCTTTCCAACAACCTTTCCAAGGAGGCATCCAGGCAACCTCTTGGTTATTTGTTACAACATGATTGAGTACAATGAGCAAACTTCTATCAGTTCTTCCACAAACAGTTCATAGAGCAACATGTATAGGGGACAAGAGTACCTTGATTTTTGCAGATCACACATTGAGTTTTTCAATGAGTTTTTGTTCTTTTTGTGGATATCTAAGATATATGTTATTTATTTATATTATGTTGCGTTAGCTTATTGCCTATATAGATTGTAGATTCCATGCTATGGACCATTTACAAAGTATAATGATTTGGATAAAACAAAAAAATATTATTATAAAGATGTAGATACATATATTTATAATTAATGATAGAATATACTAGTATACTACAAACATTATGAAATAAAATATTTACTCAAAAAATTCTATATAAAATTATTGTGCTTCCATGTCAAATCTTCAATAGGTAAGTTATTCCACTAGATGAAATGCTTTGAAATTGATCGATTTCGTAGTTGTCGACTTCTGAATTCTGTAAATGCTTCAGATTCCAATATGCTTTTTCCTTCCTTGTCAAGTTCTGGAAATATTGTTGGAAGTAGGATATTAGGCAACTTTTGAATGAGTTCCCACCCTCCTTCACTATTATTCCATTCATACCTTCCTTTGTTTATCAAATTTTGTTGGATAATTGTACCGACCTCTACCATTTCTGCAACCATATGTTCAATTTCGCTCGTTTGGGCGTATAGATATCTATAAGGCTTGACGTTTGGAGGAACACTTCTTGGAATAAAATGAATCACATGATCATGACCACGAATATGTGGGAGACCTTTGGGAGTCTCAAATACGTTGGAATGATTGTCCAAGAATTTTTGGAGATATGGAGAAATACATGATTTCTATGTGCAAATAGTTAGCGAACATAATTGTGCGATTACGCCTCATTGTTCTTTATTTAGAAGCTTTGTCATTCCATTAGAGTTGATTATCTTTCTTGGTTTCCCTGTGATACCCCTTAATTCAACTCCCTTTCCTTCTAAAGAAAATTTCATAAAAGGTTCTTGAAAATTAAAAGTTGTTGTACCCAAGGATTGTAGCCATTAGACTCCTAGTACGACATCAGCACCACCCATTGGAACGGAAAACATTGGGCTATTCAACAGATATTCTTCGATGGATAGCTTGATATTATGGCAGTTTCCAGAACAATTTTTAATTCCTCCACTTACAACCGTCACTTGACACTCTAGTGTTGGATCTAGGAAGCAATTTAAGTCCTTGGCTATCTTACAATTAATAAAATTATGGGTACTACCTAAATCAATCAAAACTATTACCTTTTTCTTCTTGTTATGTCCTTCTGTCTTCATAGTTTGAGGAGTGGTAATTCCGACGAATGCATTACAAGATAGGGTCGGACTCATTTGTTCTTTCTCTAGGGTTGGTTACTGGTTAGTATCGTTTTCTTTTGATGTTTTTTGATACTTTTCTTCCTGATATTTCACTGTTTGAACCTTCTTCTTCTTTATTTGTACTTCTATCTTGAGAGTTTCGGGAGTGGTAATTTCTTCCAATGCTTTACAAGATATGGTCAGATTCATTTCTTGATGCTCGATGTGACCTTTCACTTCTTGAACATTTTTCTTCTTGATATGTCCTTCTATATTGATAGTACTGACGAGTTGTAATTTTGGCCAATGCATTACAATATATGGTTGGATTCATTTCTTCCTTCTTGATGTGATCTTTCACTTCTTGAACCTTTTTCTTCTTGATATTTCCTTCTATCTTGAGAGTTTGAGGAGTGGTAATTCTTGCCAATGCTTTACAAGATATGGTCATATTCATTTCTTCTTTCTCTGGGGTTGGGTCTTACTGCATATCCTCTTCTTTTGATGTTTCTTGATCCTTTTCTTCCTCCTCTTCAACTCTATCTAAAATAATTTCTTCTCAGCACACTTACGATATTTAGTGCATTTTCTATCACAATTGTAACAAATCCCTTTTTTTATTTTTTCTTCCAATTGTCGTGGTGTAACCCTTGTAGGCTGTTGAAGGCTAGGAGAAACAACACTTCCATTATTATAGTTGTGAAGGGTAGACTTCCTTGTCGCCATAATTTTACTTTCCACTTTTTAACAAAGCCCTTTTTCTCTTTCCAATTCTTGTGGTGTTTCTCTAAAGAAGGTGTTGCTCTTTGTATCCTCATAATGTGCTATCATTTCCTCCATGAATGTTGACCACGTAACAAGTTGTTTACGATAACAAAGCCCTTTATACCATAAAAATTGATCCGGTTCTGAATATGAAGATGCAATACATACCTTTTGTAACAGTGGTACACCATGTAGATCAAAATCTTGCTCCATATGAAGTATCCAATTTACCAGATCCTTTCCATCAAACTTCATCATATCGCCTTTTCTTGATTTTAGGAGCTCGATCTTGAAATGACTATAACTATGTAATTTCAGTTCATCCAGTTTTGAAATTGTGACTAGCAGTAGCCCTCTGTGTCCTCTTTCCAATGCCACTAATCTGATCGAATTTAGATTCAACAAGAAGGTGTTATGCACAATATCCCAAGATGACCTGATTATATACCTTTTCAGAAGAACGAACTTGTATGAAGCGCCACGTGTCAATATTTTGACCTTCGGGTCTAAAAATATAAACAGGAAACTACAGTCCATCCTCTTTCTATGACTTCTTATGAAATTTCAATATAATGCTGAAAACAAAAATTATGATGATTGTCCTAAGGTCACCTATTTGGAATGTAATTTAGGAGTTGCAAAAAGACCAACTTCCTCGGATCATATCTCCGTCAATATAGCGCGAAAAGCTCTGAAATTTGGACCCACGGTTCAGCGCAATTTCTTCTAAAATGGGTGTTTTTTTTGGCTATTGAAATGTCGCAGAAAACAACTTATAGCGAAAATTCCATGATGACCTATTTGGGGTAGCGAAACACTAGAATCCAAAGCTCTGATACCAAATCTTATGAAACTAGCTAACAAAAAGATAAAAAAGATATATGAATGGCTTAGGAATCAGCCTCTTCGAGGGGGAAACCTCATTTACATTTCACAAATGAATAATTCTTAGATGATACAAATGAGAAGACCTCATTTCTATATATAGGAGTCTAAGGGGTCATAATATAATGAGAGCTGACAATACAATAATAATGTAAGGAGACAATAATAACAATAGTGAGCTTCTATGGGGACTACATGGGTACAACAATATAGTAAGGGGGTTGTACTAATAACGGTAAGGGGTTACTGTTATGAACCAGCTCAAGAAAAGATAGGAAATATAGATCAACGCCTTACAATTCACCCTCTTCAAGGGCGCAACCTCCTTTACGTTACATTAATGAAAAATTCATGGACGATACAAATGACAAAACCTCCTTTCTATATATAGGAGTCTAAGGAGTCACAATATAACCCAACCGACCTAACAATAATAATATAAAGCCACAAAAATAACAATATAGGGATTCTATGGGGCACATTAATAACAATATGCGGGCAATAGGGGCACAACAATATTAATAAGGGGTACAACTACAATAGTAATGGGGTAATCACTAGTATTATAGGGACCCAACATGCCCCTCTCCTTCAAAAAAAATGTTGTCCTCAACGCTTCAGTAGTTCTGGATAATTCTATATAAAATTCTCATCCTCCCATGTGGAGTCTTCAGCAGATAAGTTCTTCCACTTGATAAGATACTCTGAAATTGATCGATTTCATAGCTGTCGAGTTCTTGTTTCTGTGGCTGCTTCCGGTTCCAATATAATTTTTCCTTCCTCATCAAGTTTTGGCAATATTGTTTGAACTGGGAGCTTATCACCTATAACCTTCTTTAAACATGAAACATGGAAAACTAGGTGAAATCGAGAAGCTGCAGGAAGCTCCAATTTGTATGCCATAGTACCAATCTTTTGCAACACCTTGTACGGACCGTAATACTTTGGTGATAATTTATTGTCCTTCTTAACTTGCTTGAGGAACATTTGCTTATATGGTTGTAGCCGTAGGAATACCCAATCACCTACATCAAAACTTCTTTCACTGCGATGTTTATCTGCCTATTGTTTCATTCTATTCTGTGCCAACACGAGGTTATCCTTTAAGAGTTGGAGGACTTGTTGTTGATGTTCGATGTGATGTTCCACTGCTTGAACCGTAGAATTTTCTCTTAAATATGTGTGATGGATGGTGGCTGATATCCATAAAGTGCCATAAATGGGGTCATTTTTGTTGCTGTATGGAAGGAAGTGTTATACCACCATTCAGCCAGAGGCAACCATTTGACCCATTGTGTCTGTTTATCAGATACAAAGCAACGAAAGAAGTCCAAACATTTGTTACTATCTCAGTTTGCCCATCAGATTGAGGATGATAAGATGAGCTATGAGCTAACTGAGTACCAAGACAAGAAAATAATTATGTCCAAAAATTTCCAGTGAAAATGGGATCTCCGTCACTTACAATAATCTTTGGATTTCCATGTAGCTTTTGAATTATCTCCATAAATGCTGTAGAGATTGTACTAGATTTAAATGGATGTGATAATGCAAAAAAGTGTGCATACTTGGTAAGTCTGTCAACTACCACCATGATGACACTCTTTCCCTCATACTTGGGTAAACTTGTGATAAAATCCATTGAAACCTCCTCCCAACGTTGGCTTGGAATGGATAAAGGTTGTAATAGACCCGGCCGGTGTCTTAATTGTTTCAACTTTATTTTGTTGGCAAACCAAACATTCTGCCACAAACTTTTGAATATCTGATTTAAGGCCATCCCAAAAAAAATCCTTCTTAACCCTGTGCTAAGTTTTTAAAAGCCTGAGTCCCCTCCTAAGGGAGAAGTGTGCAATTCCATAAGAATATTTTGTTTGAGTTGGGAATTCTTACAGAGGTATAAGTGATCTTTGTACCATAACAAATCATTTTTCCAGCTAAATGTATCAAATGTATTGGAATCTTGTTGTAACTTTCGAATAAGTGCCCACACTTCTTCATCATTCTTCCATTCCTCCCTTGCTTCATTTATCCAATCTGATTGGATAATAGAAATGGCACACAACAATGCTTCCACATCCTCATCCTTTCTTGAGAGTGCATCTGCCACCACATTTTGCTTCCCTTTTTTGTAGATGATTTCAAAGTCATAACCCAACATCTTTGTGACCCACTTTTGTTGCTCTTCAGAGGATAATCTTTGTTCTAAAAAGTATTTAAGGCTATCATGATCCGTTTTTACCTTGAAGTGTCTTCCCATTAGGTAGGGTCGCCATTTCTTAAGTGCATGGAGTATTGCCAACATTTCCTTCTCATAAATAGCTTTGTGTAAAAACTTTCCCTTGATTGGACGACTTTCAAAAGCAATGGGTCTTTCATCTTGCATTAGAACAGCACCAATTCCATTTCCTGAAGCATCACATTCCACAATAAAGGTTTTTGTGAAGTCTGGTTTAGCTAAGACCGGTGCTTGCACATGCCTCTTTAAGATGTTCAAAATGCCTTATGCTTCGAAGCATGAAAATGCATCTTCTGCATAAGTGTATAGGTTGCTAACTATTCTCATAATCCTTAACAAACTTGTGAAATACCTGCACCCAAAATCCCGCAGAGCTTTATGGATGTGGGGGATTTTCCATTCCTTAATGGCTTTAATTTTGCTAGGGTCTACCTTAACTCCTTCATGAGATACAATATGACCCAGATATTCCACCTCTTGTACTCCAAAGAAACATTTGGATCTTTTTGCATATAATTGGTTTTCCTCCAATAGTTGTAGCACCCTGTCAACATGTTCAACATGATCCTTCCAAGACTTGCTGTAGATTAGTATACCATCAAAGAATACTAGCACAAATTTTCTAAGGAATTGGTTTGAAAATTGAAATTCATCAAAACCTTGAAATGTTAGAGGGTGCATTGGTAAGGCCAAAAGGCATGACCAAAAATTCATAATGACCCTCATGAGTTCTAAATGTTGTTTTCAGAATGTCTTCAGTCTTCATTCTGATTTGATATATCCTGAATGAAGATCCAACTTGGTGAAGTAAATTGATCCATGCAATTCATCCAGTAATTCATCAATGACAGGAATGGGAAACTTATCTTTAATAGTGAGCTTGTTGAGCTCCTATAATCCGGACACATGTGCCATGATCCATCCTTCTTATGCACCAATACTACTAGAGCAGAGAAAGAACTTTGACTCGGTTGAATTATACTAGCCTCTAGCATTTCTGCCACCAGACGTTCAATTTCACTCTTTTGGGCATAGGGATATATGTACGGCCTGATGTTTGGAGGAACACTTCTTGGAATCAGATTAATAGCATGATCATGATCATGAATAGGTGGGAGACCTTTGGGAGTCTCAAATACCTTGGAAGGATTGTCCAAGACTATTTGGAGAACTGGAGAAATAGATGATTCAAATGTGGAAACATCTAGTGAACATAATTGTGCAATTACAGCTTTTTGTTCCTTTTTTAGAAGCTTTGTCATACCATTAGAGCCGATTATCTTTCCTGGTTTCCCTGCAATACCTCTTAATACAACTTCCTTTCCTTCCATAGAAAATTTCATGAAAAGTTCTTGAAAATTAAAAGCTATTGTACCCAAGGATTGTAGCCATTTGACTCCTAATACAACATCAACACCTCCCATTGGAATGGAGAGCATTGGGCTAGTCAACACATATTCTCCCATGGATAGCTTGATATTATGGCACTTTCTAGAGCAATTTAATGTTTCTCCATTTGCGACCATCACTTGACACTCTGGTGCTAGATATAAGAAGCAATTCAATTCTTTTGCTATCTTACAATGCATAAAATTGTGAGTACTTCCTGAATCAATCAACACTATTACCTTTTTCTTCTTCATTTTTCATTCTATCTTGATGGTCTGAGGAGTGGTAATTGCCACCAATGCATTACAAGATATGGTGAGATTCATTTGTTGTTAATCTAGGCTTTGTTCCTGTAGTATATCCTCTTCTTTTGACATTTCTTGCTTCTTTTCTTCTTCCTCTTCACAATCTATGTAGAATAATTTCTTCTCAACACACTTATGACCTTTGGTGTATTTGCTATCACAATTGTAACAAAGCCCTTTTGCTCTTTTTTCTTCCAATTGTTGTGGCGTCAACCTTATAGGTTGTGGAAGACTAAGGGCAACAACACTTCTGTCTTTATAGTTGTGAGTGGTATGCTTCTTGGTTACCATAATTTTGCTTTCCATTTTTCTTGCTAACCTGAATGCCTTCTCT
>APFE030490502.1:29982-50411 GCA_000404065.3 Pinus taeda
CGGGGCATCAGTTACTGATAATAATGCTCTATTATGCCCTTTGAATTCCTTCAAAATAAATTTTCAAACCAAGCTTAAGCAAAAGTTTAAGAAAATATACACACCTTTTTTCACTTTGTAGGAGCTTGATATTGCCTCTGATGTATCTCTGTACTTTCCTATCATCTAGTTTTGAATTTGTGATCTGTACTAGCCCTTTGTGTCCTCTTTCCAATGCCACAAGTCTGACCCAAATTGGTTTCTCCAAGGAAGAGTTATGCGAAATATCCCACAGTGACTTGATTATAGACTAGTTCAGTAGAGCGAACTTGTACGACGTGGCACGAGTCACTGTTCCGACCTTTGGATCTGAAAAATGCATACAAGAAACTACAGTCCGTCCTCTTTCTGCACCTTCTTATGCAATTTCAATCCGATCCCCAGCGAGAAAGTTATGACGATTTTCCCCAAGTCAGCTGTTTGGAATGTAATTCAGGAGTCTGCAAAAAGACCAACTTCCTCAGATCATATCTCCACAAATATCGCGTGAAAAGCTCTGAAATTCGGACCCAACGTTTAACGCGATTTCTTCTCAAATGGTTTTTTTTTGCGACTTCTGAAATGTCACATAACAAAAGTTATAGCGAAAATTCCACACGATGACCTGTTTGGAGCAGCAAACCCTAGAATCCAAAGCTCTGATACCAAATGTTATGAAACCAGCTCAAGAAAAGATAGAAAAGATAGATCAACGCCTTAGAATTCAACCTCTTCGAGGGGGCAACCTCCTTAACATTACATAAATGAACAATTCTTGGATGATACAAATGAAAAGACCTCCTTTCTATATATAGGAGTCTAAGGGGTCATAACATAATCAGAGCCTACATAACAATAATAATGTAAGGGCACAATAATAACAATAGTGGGCTTCTATGGGGCACAATAGTAATAATCTGGGCACAATAGGGGCACAACAATATTAATAAGGGGTACAACTACAATAGTAATGGGGTAATCACTAGTATTATGGGGACCCAACAGAGTGAGTCTCGGTTTAGGGCCTAGTGGTCCGGGTTTGGATTGTGGTAAAGCCTGAGAGACTAGGAGATAGGAAAATTTCTCATAGTGTAGGTGGAGAAATCAGGTGGCATCCATGCTTTTTTGGCCTAGTTATTGGGTGGAGAACACAATAAAGCCTGTAATAATGTGTTAATTATGTTCTCCTAGTGATCTGGGATGGATTACGGTAAAGCCTCATTTCTATTGATGAGGGTAGGTGGTTTAGCCTCTATATGCCTTGTTTGAGTTCTTTTGGTTTGAGTCCCACATTCATGCTTAGAATATGGCACAAGGGTGACTGCATGAAGAGAGATTTCGCTCAGTCAATCTATGGTTGGGTGGAACATGGTAGTCCCATCTCTGGTCGATTCATTTCATTAATTAATGAGATATTCATTCCATTGATTTTCATGTGTAAATGTACTGGTGTATATATGGATTTAGATGGTTGATATGTTTATTGTAATTTTGTTCCTATTATGTTGGTTATCTGTTCATTTTATGGCAGCAACTATGTTTGGCTCTCAGCATGTTTTTACTTATATTTGAATGGATATTGTATCTATGACTTAATAAGTGATAACATAGCAAATTACATGCGGAAACAATGGTTCATAGTGATTCTCATATAAGTAAGAGATCCCTACAGTTAACTCTATTGTTTACACCTGTAGGTTACTTGTCGATGATATGTTTGATGAAATACCTGTCATGGCTAGTAGGGGCTTACTTAAGGCCTTCATCAACTATTTACTTTTGCATCATTGTTTCCGTGCACTTTACTTAATTCTGAGCTTTCATTCTATTCTAGGTAGTGGCTTGGGCTCTGGGTCTGAAAATGTGGCTTAGATCCTAGAGTCCCTGGCATATAACTGGAATGTTTCATCCACATTTGTTGGCACATAGGCCTATGAGAGAGACTTTAGGTCTCATTCCGCTCCCTTGCCCATAGCATGTGAGTGAATTAACCTTAAATTGTTCAGAACAACAGTGGGACCCAGGGACAGGTTATCTGAGTGGCTGACTTATCTCCTGAGGATTTTGTTCATGATTTTGGATGGCTATGTGTGATTTTCCATTGATTCCACTTCCTTAAGGTTACCTAGGAGGTTGAATATGATCATAGTAGCCTCCTGTCTAATGTTTACCCCAGCCGACATGGTTATTTGGGCGGATGTGGGAGGAGGGTGTTACAATCTAAAATAATCATATAACTATATATCATTTTGCATTCATGAATAGATCACCATCTTGTATAGAAGAGCTACTATGGCTATGGGTTGATACTTTTAACTTTTAATATAAAGTTGCTACCCAAATTTTGATGCCCTTTGTAATAGTTACAATTTTCGGATACCATATTTTCAAGTGATCCATGTTTAAAATTAAATAATAAGTAGAATGTATGCCATTTTGGATTTAATTATTACCCACCAAAGTTCTCATGGATCAACCATTTCCTGGTTGTTCTAGTTAAGTTCCAACTCTTTGTTTCAACTCTTTCTTTGATGTAAAGTTTCAAGTTATAATTTATGAGTTTAACCAACAATAAACATTATTTAAAATATGTAACATTTTTCATGATGCATGGTTTGATGCTTAAAGGTTTTACATATAACATCATGAATATGAATCAATGTTTGTAAATTTGCATTTACTTGGTACATTTTGCATCATGATTCTTATAATGTTACTAGAAGATAATAGGGATTTGGGTTGACTTAGGTTTTATGAAGTTGTCCAATGCAACCATACTACAAAATTGCATTATAAAACATACACTATAAATTTTACATTATTTTTCCTAATGTATACTTTCAAATACTAAATTGAATTTTTCATAAAATTTGAGAAAGCTTAGAGTTTGAGATTTAAAAATTACGATGTTGAATCAACTAAAGTTGCATTAATCTCAAAAGTTGAATTAAAGTATTTATGAAATTTTCAAATATTAAATACTATGTGTGGAGCATGCACTATTAATTTTAATCGGTTTTGTATACACTACATGCATAGGACAAACACAATAAAATGAATTTCTTTTTAACTTAACAACAAAACCACCATTTTAATGAAAACAATTTTGTAATACTTAGTAAGTTAGCTAGAATGGACAACTTAAGAGTGAACAAAATGAAAGGCTAACAATCTACTTCTATTAAAAAATTATAATGGAATGCCACCCTCAATGATCCGTTCAAGGTCATGTTCTGACATTCTCGATTTTTTAACTTTCATTTTTTTCTTCATTGAACTTCTATCAAGTTCATGCACACTGCACACACCAAGTGACTATATTGACAACTTATGGCATTAGGTTCATAGCCTTGAAAGTAAACATGACTCTTGGTTTGATGAGTTTCTTGGAAAAAATATATTTTTAGTATAATATACCCTCTTTCATATATAAAATTGTTATCATCATAGTCTTCTAATAACTTCATCTTTCATCTAGTGCACCACATCAAATAATACTTGACATTTTCTATGCTGTTAATGGGTGCAACTAAAGAAAAAACATCTCCTGCATAATAAAAAAGTGTATATTCAGATCATAATTAGCAACAAATTAATTATCAACATGTATTAGATTTTATTATCTATTTAGATTTATATTTTAACTATTATCTAAATACTTATACACAATTATTTTAGAAACATAAAAATTATATATATATATATATATATATATATCCTTTGAAAGAAATTGAAATGTTATCGTCTCTAACAAGATGAGAAACTCGATCACCTTAAGATGACACTAGAGTCTCCTTTGATTCCATCTCTTCAAAGCTTGCAAGCGACATTTTCCCCTTTTTATTAAGTTTTGTATATGGCCAAGCTTGTACATACATATTGTTTTCACAAACATCATTGAATTTTTTGTCCTCTATGCAAACATGCCAAAAACAACATTTTTTTCTGCTATCAACTGCAAATGCATTTCGGTAGTCTTTGTTTTTAATTGAATGCAATTTTTTAGTCCCTTTTACTGTTTCATCTTCATATGTAATCTATCTATCTACATCTTGAACTTCAATATGAAAAAAAAAAACTAGAGTAAATCCAAACAAAAATTTAAATATGTTATTTAAAATACAATTTATATATCAAAGATAATAATCGATCAATTATTTAAACTATATAATTTATAAATGTTTAAAATTAGAAAACTATTAAAAATATATACTTGAGTTAATGTGTATGTACATACATGCGCACCTCCCTTGATGGGTTAGTCTCATGTCTTAGTGCAACAATGAACCATTGAACAACATTTTTAGCTCAAACAAGTCAGTTTGCAGAGTATTCCAATTCATGTCTTCAAAGTGCTCATTCTATACATGCCCCTATGCCATCATGTTCTCCTTTTCCATGACCAGTCTCAAAGAAATTCCAACACTATTTAATGTTGGTTTTCATATGAAGATGAAACAACCAAAAGAATGATCATGAAGATTTGAATTGACCCACGCATCCATCTAACCATATCCAATGTTCATTGAATTTTATCCCACGACCTTTCAATGAGTCATAAATCTTATCAAAGAAATGTTGTAGAATATGTGTATCATGTGTATAATCATCGCTAATATAAAAATGATATTCTTTAATAGCATGTCGATTCTCACTGATGCTTTCTATATGATCAACATTTTGTTTAGAATGTCTATATATAAGATGGAAAAGCATAGAGACTTGGTTAGAATGATATATTCACTCTGTATTTTATTTTGTGCAACAAATATGTAATTTTTTGCAAAATCAACTATTAACAAAATGGTCCCTTGTGGAAAAATTTCACGAGATTTTTTGAATTCTAGGTCTTGCCATCGACATCTATGAGGATACTTGGTGTATTTATAAATTTCTATCTCAAACTTCTTCAAAAAATCTATCATGAAAATTTCTTCTTCTTGTAAATCAATTATTTTAGCACTTGCACTACTACTTGAACCAATTGATGTATGGATATATCTATATCTCTTCCATTTCACTTTTATGTTGGACAATGATTGATCTTTCATATCAATAGGATATTTTTCATGAAGAAAAGTCAAATTTCCTGTTAGGTCCCTATAATACTAGTGATTCCCCCATTACTATTGTCATTGTATCCCTTATTGTTATTGTTATGCCCCTATTGTCCCCATATTTTTATTATTGTGCCCCATAGAATACCACTATTGTTATTTTTGTGCCTTTATATTATTATTGTTAGGTCAAGTTTGGCTATATTGTGACCTCTTATACTCCTATATATAGAAAGGAGGTTTTGTCATTTGAATCATCTAAGAAATATTCATTTGTGTAATGTATAGGAGGTTTCCCCCTCGAAGAGTCTTATTTCTAAGGTGTTGATCTATCTTTTCTATCTTTTTGCGAGCTAGTTTCATAACATTTGCTATCAGAGCTTTGGATTCTAGGGTTTTGTTGCTTTAAACAGGTCATCGTGGTGGTTTCGCTATAACTGTTTCTCTACAAAGTTTCAGAAGCTAAAAAAAACCCATTTGAGAGGGAATCGGTCTAAACCTTGGGCCCGAATTTCAAATCTTGTCACACTATCTTTTCGGAGATATAATCTAAGGAAGTTATGGTTTTTGCAGACCCCCGAATTACATTCCAAATAGGTGACCTTGGGAAAATCATTATAAATTTCGCTCTGAGCATCAGATTGAATTTTCGTAAGACGTTATGGAAATAGGATGGACTGTAGTTTTGTTGGATATCATTTTGAGAAACTAAGGTTGAAACAATGACCCACGACATGTCTTACAAGTTTTCTCTACTGAACTAGTCCATACTCAGGTCATAGTGGAAGATTTGGCATAACTCTTCATTAGAAAATCCAATCTTGATCAGATTTGTGGGGTTAGAATGATTACTTAGATGGTTACTATAGGAATAAATTTCAGTCCTTGGAGATTCAAAATTACAGAGATACATTAGATTCAATATCGAGCTCATACAAAGTGAAAAAAGTTGTGTAGTGTTTTTTTTAAGTTTTTGCATAAGCTTGGTTTGAAAAATTAGTTTGAAGGAATTCAAAGGGCATAGTGAAGCATTATTATTGGTAATTGATGCCCCAAAGAAAGAAAATGGAAACACCTAGTAAGAAACCTGAAAGCTATAGCATGACTCATGAAGGAGAGGAAGAAATGCAACATGATATATCAAAATTATGAGACCAAGTGCAACAAATTTCACTCACACAAAAGGTAACATAAGCTAAGATGGATGGTTTAAAAAAAGACAAAGAAACTAATATGTATGGCATGAAAGCTAAGATGGATGGTTTAAAGAAAGGCGTAGAAGCTAAGATGAATGACGTGGAAGATAAGATGGATGGTGTGGAAGCTAAGATGGATGGTATGGAAGCTAAGATGGATGATTTAAATAAAGGCATGGAAGATTTGAAGACAAATTTGACAACTTTCTACAAGAAATGCTTATTAATGGAAAAAGGGTAGTAAAGGAAACTCATGATGAGAAAAAAATAAATGTTAACCATGATTTCATAGACTCTAACGTTGGACCGAAGAACCACCATGTTCAAAAGATCAATATGAGGAAGTTTGATGGCAAGGATCCTGGAATATGGATACTACAAATGGAGAAATTTTTCGATCTCCATAATGTGAAAAACACACAAAAGGTACGTATTGTACCTTTATATTTGGAACTAAATCAGCTTGTATGGTATCGATGGCTTTGCTCTCGTAAAAAAATTTTCACTTGAGCTATTTTTACCGATGAAATGATAGCACATTATGAGGATACAAAAAGCAACATCTTTTTTAGCCAATTGATAAATATCAAACAAAAGGGTTCAATGATGGAGCACATTGAGGACTTCCAAAAATTGAATATAAGGGTAAAATATTTTCCAGAGGAGTATAGGATTGATGTGTTCATAGGGACTTTAAAAAATAACATCCAACATGAGGTTCATCTTTGGGAGCTAGATTCTTTGGAGAAGGCATTCAGGTTGGAAAGAAAAATGGAAAGAAAAATTATGGCAACAAGGAAGCCTACCACTCACGATCATAAAGATGGAAGTGTTTGCTGTCCCTATCCATCCACAACCTACAAGGTTGACACCACAACAATTGAAAGAAAATAGAGAAAAAGGGCTATCTTACAGTTGTGATAGAAAATGCTGTAAAGGTCATAAGTGTGCCGAGAAGAAATTATTTTACATAGATTGTGAAGAGGAGGAAGAAAAGGAACAAGGAATGGCAAAAGAAGAGGATATACACCAGGAACAAACCCTAGAAAAAGAAGAAATGAATCCGACCATATATTGTAATGCATTGGCTGGAATTACCACTCCTCAAACTATTAAGATAGAAGGGCATATCAAGAAGAAAAAGGTAATAGTGTTGATTGATTCGGGAAGTACCCATAATTTAATTCAATGTAATATAGCCAAGGAATTAAATTTCTTATTATATCTAGCAACAGAGTGTCAAGTGGTGGTTGCAAGTGGAGGAACCATAAATTTCTCTCGAAAGTGCGATAATATCGAGCTATCCATGGGATAATATGTATTGAATAGCCCAATGCTTTCCATTCCAATGGGTGGTGCTAATGTTGTACTAGGAGTCCAATGACTACAATCCTTGGGTACAATAGATTCTGAATTTCAAGAACTTTTCATGAAATTCTCTTCAGAAGGAAAGGAAGTTGAATTAAGGGGTATCGCAGGGAAACTGGTAAAGATAATCAGCTCTAGCGGAATGACAAAGATTCCAAAGAAAGAACGACGAGGCATATTTGCACGATTATGTTCACTAGAGGTTATCACATCGAAATCATCCATTTCTCAAGATCTCCAAAAAGCCTTGGACAATCATTCCAAGTTATTTGTGACTCCCAAAGGCCTCCCACCTATTCGTGATCATGATCATGCTATTAATGTGATTCCAGGAAGTGTTCCTCCAAACATTAGGCCTTATAGATATCCATATGTCCAAAAGAGTGAAATTGAATGTATGGTTGTAGAAATGCTATAGGCTGGTGTAATTCAACCTAGTCATAGTTCTTTCTCTGCTCCAGTAGTATTGGTTCACAAGAAGGATGGATCACAGTGCATGTGTCCAGATTATAGGAAGCTCAACAAGCTCACTACTGAAGATAAATTTCCCATTCCTATCATTGATGAATTATTGGATGAATTGCATGGATCAATTTACTTCACCAAGTTGGATCTTTGTTCAGGATATCATCAAATCAGAATGAAGATTGAATACATTCCAAAAACACCATTTATAACTCATGAGGGTCATTATGAATTTTTGGTCATGCCTTTTGGCCTTACTAATGCACCTTCTACATTTCAGGGTTTGATGAATTCCATTTTAAAACACTTCCTTAGAAAATTTGTGTTAGTATTTTTTGATGATATACTAATCTACAGTAAGTCTTGGAAGAATCATGTCCAACATGTTGACATGGTGCTCAAACTATTGGAGGAGAAACAATTACATGCAAAGATCTCCAAATATTTCTTTGGAGTACAAGAGGTGGAATATCTGGTCATATTGTATCTCATGAAGGTGTTAAGGTAGACCCTATCAAAATTAAAACCATTAAGGAATGGAAAATCCCCACATCCATAAAGCATCTATGAGGATTTCTCGGGTTGACATGGTATTATCGCAAGTTTGTTAAGAATTATGGGAGAAGAGCATCACCTCTAACAATATTATTGAAGAAAGATGCATTTTCATGGACTCCATAAGCAACAAAGGCCTTTTAACATCGTAAAGAGGCAATGTGCCAAGCACCAGCCTTATCTACATTGCACTTCAAAAAAACCTTTATTGTGGAATGTGATGCCTTATGAAATGAAATTCGTGTTGTTTTAATGCAAGAAGAAAGACCCATTACTTTCAAAGTCGTCCAATCAAAGGAAATTATTTACACAAAGCTATTTATGAGAAGGAAATGTTGGCAATACTACATGCACTTGAGAAATGGTGACCCTACCTAATGGGAAGACACTTCAAGGTAAAAACAGATAGTGATAGTCTTAAATAATCTTTAGAACAAAGATTATCTTCAAAAGAGCAGCAAAAATGGGTCACAAAGATGTTGAGTTATGACTTTGAAATCATCTACAAAAAAGGGAAGCAAAACGTTGTGGCAAATGCACTCTCAAGAAAGGATGAGGATGTGGAAGCATTTCCTTGCACCATTTCTATTATCCAACCAAATTGAATAAAGGAAGCAAGGGATGAATGGAAAAATGATGAGGAAGTGTGGGCACTCATTCAAAATATACAACAATATCCCAATACATTTGATACATTTAGCTGGAAAAATGATTCGTTATGGTACAAAGATCGATTACACCTATGTAAGAATTCCCAACTCAAACAAAAGATTTTTAGAGAATTGCACACCTCTCCCTTAGGAGGGCACTCAGGATTTCTAAAAGCCTACCACAAGGTTAAGAAGGATTTTATTTTGGGATGGCCTTAAATTGTATATTCAAAAGTTTGTGCAGAATGTTTGGTTTTCCAACAAAATAAAGTTGAAACAATTAAGACCTTATGACTATTACAACCTTTATCCACTCCAAGCCAATGTTGGGAGGAGGTTTCAATGGATTTTATCACAGGTTTACCCAAGTCTGAAGGAAAGAGTGTTATCATGGTAGTAGTTGACAACCATACCATGTATGCACACTTTTGTGCATTATCTCATAAATTTAAAGCGAGTATAGTTTCTACTGCATTTACGGAAACAATTTAAAAGCTACATTGAAACCTAAAGATTATTGTAAGCGATGAAGATCCCATTTTCATTGGAAACTTTTAGACAAAATTATTTTCTTGTCTTGGTACTTAGTTAGCTCATAGCTCATCTTATAATCTTCAATCTGATGGGAAAACTAAGATAGTAAACAAATGTTTAGAAGGATATCTTTGTTGCTTTCTATCTAATAAACAGACACAATGGATGAAATGGTTACTTCTAATTGAATGGTGGTATAACACTTCCTTTCATACTGCAAAAAAAATGACCCCATTTATATCACTTTATGGATATCATCCACCATCCATCACATCATATTTAAGAGAAAATTCTAAGGTTCAAGCAGTGGAAGATCACATCAAGCATCAACAACAAGTTCTCCGACTCTTAAAGGATAACCTCACCTTGGCACAGAATAAAATGAAACAACAAGCAGATCAACATCAGAGTGAAAGAAGTTTTGATGTAAGTGATTGGGTATTCCTACGGCTACAACCATATAAACAAATTTCCCTCAAGCAAGCTAAGAAGGATAATAAATTATCACCAAAGTATTATGGTCTGTACAAGGTGTTGCAAGAGATAGGTACTATGGCATACAAGTTGGAGCTTCCTACATCTTCCTGAGTGCACCAAGTTTTCCATGTTTCATGCTTAAAGAAGGTTATAAGTGACAAGCTTCCAGTTCAAACAATATTGCCAGAACTTGATGAGGAAGGAAAAATCATATTGGAACTTGAAGTAGTCAAAGAAGCAAGAACTCGATAGCTACGAAATCAATCAATTTCATAGTATCTCATCAAGTGGAAGAACTTACCTGTTGAAGATTCCACATGGGAGGATGAGAATTTTATATAGAAGCATCGAAAACTACTCAAGCATTGAGGACAACAATTTTTTGAAGGGGAGGGGCATGTTAGGTCCCTATAATACTAGTGATTCCCCCATTACTATTGTCATTGTATCCCTTATTGTTATTGTTGTGCCCGTATTGTCCCCATATTTGTTATTATTGTGCCCCATAGAACCCCACTATTATTATTTTTGTGCCTTCATAGTCCTTATTGTTAGGTCTTCTTTGGTTATATTGTGACTCCTTAGACTCCTATATATATATATATATATATGTATATAAAGAAGGTTTTTTCATTTGAATCTTCTAAGAATTGTTCATTTGTGTAATGCACAGGAGGTTTCCCCCTCAAAGAGGCTTATTTCTAAGGCGTTCATCTATCTTATCTATCCTTTTGTGAGTTGGTTTCATAACATTTCCACAATGATCACATTTTTTACTACTAACACATTTCTTTTGGTAAAATAATTCATGATTTTCTCTTCCACATAGAATTCAGATATGAAATCATGGATAGTGGAAGGAGGAGGTTAATTTTTCCAAAATATTTTACCAAAATTAAGGAATTTGTCATAAAATAATTGAAATTCCACATGATAACAATGACAAGTGTTGTGTATAGTGATAGGTTTAACATACCATGGTTTTTGTGCACAAAAGTACTGATTGAGACATTAATTCCACGATTCTCTTCTATGAACTTATTGAAAAACTCTATCTAAGTGGTGTCCAAGATATCTTTTTCATGTTCTTCATACATATTTCTAGTTATTCTTCGTTGCATCACATCCGTTACTTTTGGTGAAACACATGAATTTTTCATCCAATATTCATATATTATTTTTTTAACATCTTATCCAAGTCTATATTCGTATGGTTTCCTACAAATAATTGTCTAACAAGCTAACTCAACATTTGCACCTATTTGCAATCAAATTTTTCTATGCTTGTGCAATGATTTTTCCTAAGGTCCTTAATACTTTTTCCATATATTTTACCAAATGATTTTATTTAGTACTTGATGAAACCACTTCCATTTGTATTTCCCTATGTGCATCTAAATCACTTTTCTTTCTAGATATTCCAATTAATTCTAGAGCAGTATTTATATTTTGAATCACATTTTCCTTCACATTTTTATCTTTCGTTCAATTTCAAATACCCAATAGTGTTGTAGCTTCTTTTAATTTCTTTGATGTTAAGAAGCCTTTCAAAATTTGAGCTTGAACTATCACATTTTCATATTTGAAGAACTTATCAATAATGATCTTAACATGATATCATATAACATGGTCAATTTTTTTATCTCGATATGTGCCAATGTCGACCTTTCCTAACATCTCATCATTGATATTGATTTCATTTGTACATATGAGAATTTAATGTAAATGAGTATAAATATACATTAAAAAATTAATTTAAAAAATAGTGTTCATGAAATTGAAACAAACAAATATGTATAATTTCAATAATACATGACATATATGTACATACGTAAGGGTGATTCAACTTCTTCAATCTCTTTCAACATCTTCAATAAAATCATCAATTATTGGTTCATTTTTTTTTTTCATGCTATCTTTCAACATTTTCAATCTCATCATCAATGTTATGAGGAAAATCTCTCTTTGTTTACATTGCAAAAAAAATTTCAAATTAGCTAATCAAATAAAAATTAAATTCCATAATACACTATTAAATTTTAAATTTAATTTATAATATTTAGATTTACATAGCTGGTTCAACTTCTTCTTGAGATCGATTTTCCCTCTCAATATTTAAGTGTCCTTCCTTATTTATTTTGTAATAGTTTCTCAATTTTTCTCTATGAGCCTCAACGTGTCTAATTCGATCATATTTTCTCTTGAAATTTCTTTCATTTCCCATGATAATTTAATCTATGTATATTTTTAAAGTGAATCCCAAAATGTTCACTTTCAAAATCCAACCAAAAGAAACTCATTTTCAAAATCTAGAAAAAAAAAAATCACTTTCTAAATTTAGCCTAAAAACTCACTTCAATCCCCGATACGGGTGAAAAATAGTTAGGGGATCCGAATGTGTGGTAGATGATGTTGAACACGTAACCATTGGTATGGGGGGTGACCTCCCTTTCCTCTCACCGAGCTTAGAGTACATTGGGAGTAAATGTTTGGCATCTGAAATTCCCATCATCGTCATTCGGAGTAGGAGCGGGAAAAAGACATTGGTATATGGAGGGTGACACTCTTCTAATCTGGTATGAAGCTATGGTTATTTGGTGTTATGATGTTCTTCAATTCACTTTTGGTGGCTTTCTTTACCTCTCCAATAGGTGCCCTATCTCGGAATGGTGGCGCTTCCAGTAATCGACACCCCCTCCTCAACATTAGGGTCATAGAAGAGAAGGTCTCCTTTCGTGTGTGTGGTTTACAAATTCTCTCAGTCGTCTCAATGCTCTGTATTTGGCTATTGGGTAGGTCCTTGAGTCTTTTCGTGGGCAGTTAGGTAATTCTACTCTTGGTTTTCTTTTATGTTTGCAAGGGAGTCGGTCTACCCTATCAAGTGGTTTTCCTCTGGGGTTATGTATTCCTGAAGGAATTTTATGGTCTTCTATGAACCGTGGTTGGATAATTTGATACTTGGGCTCGTGGAAGGTTGCTTTTCATCAGGACTTTTATTTAGTGAATTGTATGGGAGGGTTTGGGGTTTCTGAGTGAATGGTTAACTCTTTTGTTGCTTGGCTTGTCTCTCTATTCCCTATAGCTCCCTCAGTTAGGATTGTTGGTGATCCTCTGGTGTGTTTAGCGAGCCTCTATGCATTCATTTCACTGGTGTGCTTTGTAATTTTTTGGCCTGCTACATTGTTAAATGGTGCCTTTTGTCATATTTCAATGTTCCTTGTGTCGCGCACTACTCACTCTCTTCCCTCATCAAAGAAAATTTTGGCCTACCATGGGGGCCATCGTTCACATCTGCAGGTAGCGATGGTGGTTGGGGAGCCTCCAAGCTTTGGTTGGGGTGGTCGAATCTCTGGTAGCTCGGGCTGGGCATTTCAGGGGCTTGTGGTGGTCAAGGTGGCTCGTAATCTAGTTGTGGGGGTGAACCTCAAGGACAAAAAAGTGGGGAGGAGCGATGCATAGAGGTGGCACTAGAATATGGGGTAAGGCATGATGGCCTAAGCATGGGGAGATTACGAGTCAACATTGTTGTTTGGAGAATTGTTGGGATTTGATTCAGTCTGTATTGGACTGCTTGGAAAATTCTGAGAGGGCTCAGCAGGAAGAATGTACAAATCTCATTTCTATGCTAAACAAGTTTCATTATTTTCAGTGTCATGTGTGGGAGAGGGTTGTGGTGGTGTGGCATGGAGAGAATCAACTATCTCTGAAGGTGGAGAAGCTTGAGTCATGGATGGATCACTTCCGAGAGCACGTCCAGTGATCTTTTCACCCTCCTCCTCCCCCTCTAGGGATTGCTTCAGACAATCTTGCTTCTATTACCAGTGATAACTAAGAATGGCTACATGTTTTTTACTTTTTTATGTGTTCTTTTTGTGGTTTTGGCCTCCTAAATTGTGGATTGTGTCTCTAGTTGTACTTTTGTTTCTTTTTCATACGCTGATAGTTGTAGTCAACAAACTTGGTCAGCATGAGACTACCTACATTTTTGTATTGATGCACTTATTTTTCTGTGAATGAATAGAACTTTGACCTACAAAAAATAATAATTCACTTTCAAAATTCTGCCCCAAAAAATCACTTTCAAAATTCAACCCAAAAGACTTATTTTGAAAATTTAGCCCACAAAACTCACTTTAAAAATCCAGCCCAATTTTTTTTTTCGTCCAAATATTAGATTCAAAGAAGTTTGGGATTCAAAAGTTTCCCATGAAGAATGCATAATTATGAGAAAATATTTTACCCCATTCATCTAACTACACCATGAGAATCGGGTCACCTAGTAACCACCTTTGGTTAAGAGAAGAATGTGTGTTACAAAAAGCAAGCTAAGAGCTAAAACAAAACATGACTTTCATTGACTGAGAAAGTATATTTAGATTATAGAACTATAAAACTTGCTTAAGAATACAAATATAATATTTTTTTTCATTCTTCACTCTTTTCTCGATATCCCTACAAGGCTACTTGAGCCACTTACTTGTACATAGAGTGTCGAGCAACCCCCTTGAAAGAAAGGTTGCATTTCCCTCCAAAAAGTCCTAGAAAAGGGATTCTTGGTCCTTATCCACCTCACAGATATAGGAAGGAGCATTACACGCCCTTAGCTAGCAAAGTTGAGGCACTCCTGCTACAGGGAACAAGTCCCAAAAATATCTCGATTGTTGGATCTATTCGAATCTGTCCAATATCTCTTCAAATCCTACACAATAAATATGTTGAGGCACACAAAATATGAACACCACATTGAACTCGTGTAAGAACCCATTAAGCTAGGAAACTATATCATTAAGTGAAAAAGGCAGGTTCAACATAGTTATTATGTGCATAGGAGTGGATTGATGGGCCTTATAATTTACTGATTTTGAAGACATATATGGTATGAGAACATGTTGTCTGTAATGATACGTTAAAAAAAAATTACATTAAGAAATTAAGAATAGTAATAACAAAAAAAATGTTCAACATAAAAGTACTTCATATTTGTCCTTAATTTTATATTAACATTATCAAATTTGACCTTAATTTTATATTAACATTATATAGAGAGATAAATTGATTGAAAGTAAACAAAATAGTTTACATTTTAGTATAGGGAAAATATTTAATTCTTTTACCACTTAACATGGAATTGAGAGATGGGATGTGAAAAATAATACTATTGATATTTATATGATGTGTAATTAATTTTATGTTGAATTAACATGCAATATTTAAAAGGAGAATATATCAATTAAAAAAATAAGTGTAAGCTATAAATAAACTATTTCAATGTCCATATTAAATAGCATAATTTTTTATCAATTTTATATTAAAAAAATAAAATAGCTTATTTTTATTATTATTGATATTATCTCTTTGATGTAATTTATTTCATTGATATATAATATTTAAAATATAATAAAATAAAAAACTATTTAATGTGGGCCATAAAACAAATATTTCCATATGCATATTCAATAAAATATTTTAAGAACAAATTGATAGATAGATAGGTCTTATTCCTTTAATAAGTTTTGGGGATTTATAATTCCTTCCATATTTGATATGTAGTTGTCATGTAACATTTTAAAAAATATTAATAATAATAATAATCCAATATGTGTAAAAAAAGAGATATGTTTTCCTATTTCCAAATATGAAAGCCCATATATTAACATTTTTAATATATATATTATATAAAATAAGTGAAAATAAATAATTTAGTTTTGTTAAAATATTTTATTGAAATTTTCTTTCAAAACTACTATAGATTCCTCTTAACATTAAATCTAATAAAGCCCTAGAGTTCAAAAGCATTTATGATAATATTAAAAAAAAAAATCATTTCCATATGTACAACATGGACAATATAAAAATATAAAAGTATTTAAGTTAAAGGCTAATTAATCCTAATTGATAATGAATAGAAAATTAAAGGCTAATTAATCATGATAAATATGGATGGAATGATATATATAGAAGTTCATACCAAAGCAAGTTTAAAGGAAGAAATGTGAATTTAATCATAACGTGGTGATAGAGTAATTAAGAATTTTCCATTGATGAGTTTACCATTGATTGCTTAAGGTTTATTGGTCCATGGTATTGTTTATATCATGGTATTTGACATAATGAAGGTAAAGCTTCTCAATAATATTTCAAGATTAGGTTATTTAATGATATAAAATCATATTATGACATCTTTACTCTAAATTTGTTAGCTAATAGTATGTTTTGGGTTAGAGGCCCTTTCAAACGTATGGTAGAGATATAATAGAGAAATTGTTGTTAGTAATGTTTTTTTTACTATTTTGTCTTGATTAAATAATAATAATAATAATTAATTATTATTATTATTATTAAAATTAATGTAGAGGATCACCCAGTGTTAAAAAATCAAATAAAACTTAAAAAAATCTAAATTGATTTATAAAGTAATAATTTATTAATTAAAAATGGTTTAGAAATAAACTTTGTTGTAATTTCTAGTTCTTAGGATGGAGCATCTACGATAAACTTTGGATAGAAGCAATTTTCTCGGAAAGTTTTTGACCAAGAAACAAATACCATGCGAGGTGTAAAAGGGAATGTTAATTTAATATTAGTTAAATGATAGAGTAATTAAAATAATCTTGATATAGTCCATAAAAGATTGAATATTAACTAATAATTTATTTTATGAAATCAATTTGAATATTCAGAGAATCTTACCTATCAAAGAGTAGGATTAGCTTGTTTTATCAAAAACTTCAAAGCCACTGATTTAAATTTATACAAACTCTGTGATCCTTAATGATGAGTGGAGAATAACTGAAACGTTGAAAAGATCAAAATCTATAAAATTCTCTCGACATAAACAATTATAAAAATCTACACCCTTCCAATTTAAATATTATTAAAAATAATTTTATTTAAATATTATTAAAAATAATTATTTCTTTACCAGAAAATTTAAAAAATGTTTAAAATTAAATACCAGCTCATGAATAATGGTTACCGCAAGTAATTAAATATTATATATGTGCTGATAACTGTTTTAAAATTATATATATTAAAATAAAGGCCAAAGAAGCGGTCAACCTTAGATTTTCCTTGGTTTCCTATATAAGAAGAGAAGACAACGCAATCCTATGTCAAAATACAGTGTGAAATAGCGTTCCAGCAGATCCTTGGAAGAAATTTAATAGATCTGGGATTGAAGAAATATCAGTGAGCAACACAGCATTAGAGATGGATTTTCGCTTTGCTCATATAACATCTCAACTTGCGTTTTTGCTTCTGCTTATCACTGGAACTGCTCTGGTACAAGCACTTCATGCATCTGGTAAAAATTTCATATATACGGTTGTGCATTAGAGCTGATCAATTAGAATAAGTGGATGTTAATATTGAAAATTTCAAGTGATGTATTATTTAACGTATTCTTCAGAATCTTAGGTGTCCTTGTTTTATACTGTGAATTTGCAAATAATCCAAGTTTTGAATCCACTGACGCGTTGAGTTGTGAATAATAAATTTCAGGGATGACACCGTCGGATGTTCAACCAGCTGGTGCCGGTGGTGTTAAAGGGAAATGCGAGTTGAAGGAAATTGTGACAACTTTTGTTGAGGCTGCTGGCAGTGGCAGCAACAATGGAAGTGACAAGTTATACGACTATACGATTGTCGTGGAAAACCGGTGTAAATATTGTGATGCTAAGGGTGTGAGCGTTCAGGTTTCTGGGTACCTTCTTGGAAATAAGGTTGTAAATGTGCCCAGGATCTTTTCCCCTGGCGGAGATAGATATACTTTCGACTATAAGAATTCCCAACAGGTCGGTGGGGTCAGCCCTTTCAGTGCTACCTTTTATGAGTGCCGGGACGTCTAATTTTCTCATCTTCTCCTCAGCTTGAAGGGCCTTGGGCTGGGAGATGGCCAAGTAGTGTAGTAGTAATAAAGAGATGGTCCAGTAGTACAGTAGTAATAAGAGTAGTGCAGTAGTAATAAGGAGATGGCCAAAGTAGTGTAGCAGTAATAAGGAGAAATGCATCCTGGCATTTCAATTTTGTTATATAAAAAGTGAGCCTTTTAAAGTAATAGAAAGGGACTATACTCCTATGCTTTCATTCATTCTCATTCATCTTTAGATGTTTCTATGATTTCATTCATTCTAATTCATCTTTAGATATCTCTAAATTTATATTAGAGTAGAATTTGCATTACAACGTCCATTATTTTTAGGAGAAATTATTATTTTTTAATTGATTTCGTTTCTCTCTTTTAAACACTGGTAGAAGTCATCGTTGAATTTTTAAAAAGTCCATTTATTTCAATATTTCTCATCATTTTAAATAGGGTTGGAATTTAATATTCATTTTCAAAAGCAATTTACTTAAATTGGTGGTCATTTGCATTCCAAATATTCAACGCACTTATTTCGTTAAATAAATATCATAATACAGTCAAAATTGTATTAGAATAAAACTCTTCATCTTATTTAAGTGATAATTATTCTGTTGTTTAAGGTGTCTGTAGAAATATTAATCAATGATTCTATGTCATTACAAACAAAGTTACACTACATAAGCATATTCTTAATCTTTTTGTTTGAATTATTTGCAAAGGGGTTATGTAATGATTTTTATGAATAAAGATAGAGTATATAGAGGTTTCACCAAATAGTGTTCAAAACATTTTATTGTACATACCGATTTTTCTTATAGAAGAACATTTCAAAGTGTTTGCTTAAATATCTGCCATCTAGTATAATTTTAATTACTCTACTCAGTAAATAAATGTTGTTTGAAATCATCTCCTTAAGTTTTCAGAAGTGGTTTGTTAGAGCTAAGATGCACAGCAAAATTAAATCATATACTCAACAAATAAAATCAAGCATAGGAGACATAGCTTTTTAACGTGGTTCACCCAACCAATCTGGGCTACGTCCATTAAACATAGGCATCGTCAATTCTTTATTAATCAAATAGGAGATTACATAATTAATCAAATCCTCACAAACTCTCACTCTCATGAAACAATCCGTATGGATACCTGTTATATAGCAAAGAGAATCTAACTTCCTCATAAATCCTCTCACATCAAATTTAGGATGCATTAACTCCCTCCCAACAAACTGGAGCTAATCTAGGAACTAATTCCTATTGTTGTCATCTACTAAGATTTTGACTATTTTATTCAAAACAGAAAATCTCAACAATCTCCACCTTGACAAACAATTAGCCTGATGCCTTGTTATTATTATTTTATCTTTTCTGCAAGCCAAGAGAAGCCAAACACCAGCATAGCTTCTCTAACAAAACTGGTTTCGTGAACATGTCTGCAAAATTCTCCTTTGTATGCACCTTTTCAAGAGAGACTCCCCTTTCAGTGATAGCCTGTCTTACAAAATGGCACTTGATCGGTATATGCTTTGATTTACTATGATAGGCCAGATTCTTAGCCAAATGTATTGCACTTTGACTATCACAAAATAACTTGATGCTGTCCTGTAACCTACCAAATTCACCAAACAAACCTTTCAACCAAATCGCTTCTTTGCAATCATGAGAAGCAGCAATGTATTATGCTTCAATAGTGGATAAAGCAACAATGTCCTGTAGCTTTGACATCCAGCTGATAGCTCCACCTGCAAGAGTAAAGACGTACCCTGAAGTTGACCTTCTCTTATCCAAATCACCTGCAAAATCGGAATCAACATATCCGCAAACAAATTCACTACTCTTATTGTAAGAAATACAATAACTACTTGTGCCTCTCAAATACCGAAGCACCCATTTCACTGCTGACCAGTGCTCTTTACCCGGATTTGCCATATACTTGCTGACAACCCCAACTGCATGTGAAATATCTGGTCGAGTACAAACCATCGCATACATTAAACACACTACTACATTGGCATATGGAATTCGAGACATATAATCTTTTTCTTCATCTGTATTAGGACATAAACTTGAAGAAAGCTTAAAATGGGAAGCTAAAGGGACTGAAACAGGCTTCACATTATTCATACCAAACTTCAAAAGTATTTTCTCAATATACTTTTGTTGTGATAGCCATAGCTTACCATTGCTCCTGTCTTTGAAAATCTCCATGCCCAAAATCTGTCTTGCTGCTCCTAGATCTTTCATAT
>APFE030490515.1:0-21536 GCA_000404065.3 Pinus taeda
AAAAACAAAGGTCATTTCGAGGTCTAGGTCTAGGAATTCATCAATTTGATACTTGAACAGGTCCAGTAGAGCCATGCAGGCCAGATTGAGGCCCTTACACAGTTATGGTTTAGAAATCTTCATCCTCATGTGGATAGACTCCGACTCTTCTTCAAAACTTTGTTTTGAAGAAAAGTCAAACAGTGTCATTTATGGCAAAATTTTCAAAAACGTCGTCAAGTGATTTTTTCAGATGCAGTCATGGTTTCCGTGGACACATGTCCTATCTTGCAACCCCCACAAAGAGTGCCGAAAATTGCATCATTCCAGCTACAATTTCAAAGGGAAAGTGAAAATCAGTGTGTTTTAAAGTCAGTGAAAAAGTGCAAAACTCAAACATTAGAAAAATGGGTTATTGAAGAGGAAAAAATTAAACCCATCTCTTCCAAGGCCATATATACAAATTTTGGTCATAAACAAATGCATTGTGCCATTAAAAGTCTTGAAGAATTGTTGGAAAGGCGTGAGTGTGCATTAGTGAGCAATTGACTGAGTTGGAGGTGACCTTGGAGGGCGTGGCGCATATAAGTAGGAGCGTGGCGCACACAGAGGGCATGGCGCACACGTATCTTGCCCATAATCTAGTTTTCTCAAGTGTGTGATGCATACCTAGAGCACGACGCACTGGCATTTTCGCACGACGCATACAGTCAGAGACTTAAGCGAGCAGTGAGAGTCGGTTGGAGGTGAATACAAGGGCGTGGCGCACATAGGCAAGGGCGCGGCGCACATAGCACCAGCCCACCGTTCAAGCCCATAACGAGTGCGGCGCACACCTGGAGCATGACGCACATAGATAGGAGCACGGCGCACAGAGACAGGGGCGCGGCGCACAGAGATAAAGCACCGAGAACGTGCCAAACTCCCTCAAATTTTTTGTGAAGCCCCTCTAATTGCAAGGTAGGCTCTCAAACTCATTTGTGCACCAAATTCGATAAAGATATTTTGGATTATTGTCAGTGATTGAATGCAAATACATTCCATAAAGCAAACATAAGAAGACACCAAAGAAAAACCATTTTTCTAGGGTTGTGTAACAGTGTTGTTGCTGCCAAGGTTATTTTTCCCGCCCTACCCCTATCCCTTATTCCCCTATGTCATTTTTTCCCCATTATCACTACCCTGAGACGACCAAAATCATATTCCTTTCCCCTTCCTCCTATTTCTCAATAGAAACCCTAAACCCTACCCCATCACAATGCCCCAAACTCTTCCCACACCCCTAGCAAAGTTATCCCTATAAACCCTATCCCCATTTCATCACTCCCTTCCTAAAATTCCCTATTTCATTTGTTCCCCTTGGTAACAGATACTACAAAGGCACCCAGCCTCACACAATCATGAAAGGGGAAGCCTAATCACAGCCCACATTGCAGTCATGTCATCACAACATTCTTTCGAGTATGAGAGGGAGACACAGAGTGACTCATCCTCAGAAGAGGAGGCTCCCAGGAGACACCACAAGAGTGGGAAACATGTCAGGGATGAACCCACTACCCTCACCGAGTTACAAGAATTCCCTCTTGCCATGTCATCCTTCCAGCACTTATCATGTTTCGAATTTTTTCAAAGGGTGACAAATGTCAGAGTTCATCATGAGTTGGCCCATTTATTTGTGCTTCATCTACATGGAGGTCAGTCTACCTTGGCCGGGGTCAGTTTTACCTTGACACCCGAAACTATATCAATGGCAACAGGTATTTCAAATGTTGGGGAGCAGTGGCATAAGAAGAAGAAGGTGGAACGGCAACACTATGAACCTTACATCAAAACCATATTCTTGAATGAGCTCACAAGAGTATTTCCCTTCAGATACTTGAAGAATGAGTATGCTCCACTCATGAGATTGATCATGAAATACTTCAGCTATGAGGGGAGGTTCTCTAGACTGTATGCCTATCATATCCGCTTGCTCATGCACTTTACCAGGGTGAGGATGATGAACCTCCCATTTCTCATATGCAGGAATATAGAGAGGATGAACACCTTCATGCTGCATAAGACCCCTCAACAGCAGCTTAATAGTGTGTATCACTTCGCTCTTATCCGCATTTTGGTAGATCATCAGTTGGGATTGCAGGGCATTGCTTGGGAGGACTTCATCTTCTGTGACTTCTTCAACACACCACAGGTACTATCAGAGCTCAAGAAGGAGTTGGGTGGTCCTTCTTATCAGCATGAGCGCCATGAGACCACGATCATGCCATTTTTGGTGACATATCAGAAAGGTAGTAGGAACTTATTTGCAGCAGCAAAACGAGTGTTATCTCCAGCCAGGGTGGAAAGGGCTTCGCTTCCGGCATCGACTACATAGGTATTGGACAAAGGCAAGGAGCCCGTGCATGATGAGGGGCAATCAAGTGCACAGGAGACCGATGTCATCCTCATTCAAGATGAAGAGACAGAGGCAGAAAATGCCAAACTTAGGATGACCATTCAGGAGTAGGACATGGAGATCAAAGACTTGATGCTCAATTTCAAGAGGGCTAGATGGGTCATCAAGTATCTGGAGAAGAGAAACAAATAGCTTGAGGACCAACAGATGATCATGGAACTCCAAAGCATCTGTGAAAATCAACAAGCTGCCCAGCATAGAGGGATCGAGCTCACTACCTTGGAGCAAGAGATCAACAACGACCGCGAGTCTTGGTTAGATCGGGTCAATCTACACTTGGAGAAGCTACTGGAGAAGTAAAACAGGGACAAGACCATATTTAGGAGGATGGCTTGTCATTATAGGGCAAGGAACATGAGCGCAAAGGCCCGAATAAGGAGCTTGAAGGCTAAATTGAGCAAAGCAACAAAAGAGGTAAAATAGGCAGAAGAGCAAGATTCGCTTTGAATCTTGGCTAAAGCTTCCTTGGCACAGCATAGTACTTCATAGAGGACTTCCAGCCAAATTTCAAGGAATTTGGGGAAATTTTGGTCACATGACAAATTTTTGGCACAAAAACTGGTTTTTTCTCTATACGTGCCATGCCACCGGCGCGACGCGTAAGATTGGGAGCTCCAAATGAGGAATGGTTTGCGTTTTTGGATTTGGCATGCAAAATCATGATTACTGTCACTGGGAGCAAGAAATTTGGAGAATATCTTGGCCACCAAAAGGGAAAAATACACTAAAAAATGGCCTCATTGCCCCTATTTTGACACACGGGAAGCAGTCTTGAGAGAATGAAGATTTGGAGTAGCAAATGAGCTCCAAATTCAAAAATTCCACTTGAGTTGGAAAGTAGATAGGACAATCTTTTCAACGAGCACACTTGGGCACATTCCAGACTCTAGCAAGTGCCTCCAAAATGACCTCAAAGTGGCGTGATGCATACACGAAAGGGGCGCGACGCATATAGGAAAAACGGCCAGAATGCGTCCATTTCGCGAAATTTTACTTCCCGACTTTTTGTAAGTGGGCCCACTGATATGAAATTTAGTTTTTTGGAACCTAAGGTAGTTTTATAATTATTTTCACTCCAGATGGTTAGTTATCCAAGTGGTAAAGGAAGGCAAAGGGCCACCCAAGCCATTTGTCATGTTTGTGGCGCTGCACATGTAGCTGTTGTTTGGCTCTCCACATTCATTTTGTAATGATTGGAGTAACTCCCCAACCCTTGGGATTTCTATCTCTTCATGGCACATTCTATATATTGTATGCAAACCATTTGGAAAGGGTTGGCTTGTAACTTCTGGGAGACTGTGGGGAAAGAAATTTTGTTTCTGCATTGTATATTTTTTATAAAGGATTAATGAAAGGCAGTGGCTCTGTTTCAAAAGATTCATGTGGTTGTGAGTGTAGAAAATGTGTCTCTTATGTTTCATATGTATCTTATTATGTTTCATAGCTCATTTCATATTCATTTCCATTGAAATTTTCTAAGTTAGCTAAGGTAGAATTCAATTTTATTACTCTGCCTATGCGAAAATTTCATGTACAATGTTCATTCTTCTGTTGAAAAGGATTCATGTTTTCCTTGCCCTTTTCACCCTCTTAATCAATCTCTCCATTCCGCAATATCTTAAAACTAAATTGCTATGCTTTCCGCCTACCTTGCCTCATGAAATAATCCATGCCTTTGTATTAAGTTCTTTGTTCATTAAGGTCCAGTGGTCCCATAACATCCCAGAAACATAGTCATTCATAAAAATCACTTCTTATTTTCATTTTCACTTACTAGCCTAAGACAAGTAGTTCACTGTAAGTCATCTCAGGCGTTTTCGTTCACTTATTCAGTGAGTATGACTCAGAGAGAGCCCTCTCCTGTTCTGGTAGGGCTAGCTACTAGACTGAGCGTGGTTTGTGGTTACCCTGAATTTTGCCTTCCTTCAGCCTAAGGCGGGTTTAGGTGCTAACATAGTGGCGACCATACTGGGGAGAAATAAAATCCCCTTGCTTATTAATAATTCTAAGCTTTTGGATAATAACTTTAGGATTTGATAGGGTGATGTAAAGTAGGTTGTGTCCTTTGATTTTTCTCAATAGCATGCTGGCTTCTCGAACATACAACAAAGATAATCCAGATCCTGACCCTCCGCTCATCTACGAAAATCCCAATTTGTCTCAAGAAATCGTCATTAAGAAAGCTCTATATTGCCCGTGCTCAAATCTCATTCATGCCCGGACGTTTTTGAGTATATTGAAGAGCTAGAGTTTGACGAGTAGTTTGAATTATCGTTGTTTGAAACCAAGTCAGAAAGAGCGGTTGACTCTACTATCCACAATCCACAATTCCTTGTAGACCTGGAGACGGAAAGGTCTAACTGGTCTATTGATAACTACATAATAGCTTAGCTTCAAACTCCCATTGCTAGCCCCTTACAAATTGTGCACACTCCTCCAACACCTCCGAGGACAAATCCACCAAGAGTGGTGGCTGCACGTTTTGCACCGCTTGTTTCGCCTCAAATTTTAGATGATATGCCCGCTGATTACCAAAGCAAATCCCCATTCTTTGATGGCACTCCTAATGGCATTACTTCATAGCAACATGTGGACAAAATGGTAGAATTTTATGAACTTCATGAGATAGATGCGGAAAACGTGGCGATGAGACTTTTTGTACAAACATTTGCGGGTGAAGTAAGGAAATGGTTCAGAGGTTTACTGGCTACACATATCGCTACCTTGGAAAAACTACAAAGACAATTCTTAAACCACTGTGAAGAGAAAAAGAACCCTCTTCAAATTCTGTCCAAATATGAGAAAATCAAGAGAAACGCTGGTGAGTCGGTCCAAGATTATTGCATTAGATTCAATACAGTGTATAATGAAATTCTAGATAATCTAAGGCCACCCATGGGACTAGCCATGTTGAAGTTCGCGGATGGTTTTGATGCTAATATGGCTTATTAATTGAGAGAAAGAGAACCGACTACAATGGAAGACATGCATAAGATAGCAGTCAATGTTGAAGCAAATCTATTGACCAAGAGAGCTAGAGAAAAAGCAGAAAAGAAGGTCACTGCAAAGGAAGAATCTTCCTCGGTAGATCAACTACTTCGGAAGGTAGAGAAGATGATTGAGAGAGTGAAATTTGACAAACCGGAGCCACAAGTTAGAAATCCTAACTTCCGTGGCCAGAAACAACCACAATATAGAATAAGACAGAGGGATTAGCGAGCTCAAGAGCCGATTGCACAACAACCAGTACAAACACCTTTGCTGCAAAATTTTGTGCATGCACCCGAATAAAATGAAGACGAGAATGTAATAGGCGAAGAAAATCATCTCTTTACTCCTGACGATTTGCCTACTTATCTCACTGAAGAGGAGGAGTATGCAGAGAATTCAGCTGCACACAAAGATGGAGATTTCATTATAGCAAGTAACACCTTTAGAAAAAGAAGGATGTTGAAGCGCCAAAGAATGATTCGGCTGGTACACAAAGGAAAGGAAAGGAGGTGGTTGAAATGGAGAGCAGCAAATCAACATCAACAGAACTAGCACATCGGCAAGTTACATTGAAAGAAGGGAGAGGAAAGAAATCCTCGTCAAAGAGGTGGAAAGGATTCCCGCTTTCAATTTAGAGAATGAGATTTCCAAACTAAAAATATCCATCCCTTTGATTGAAATATTGGAGAACAGCAGTTATAAAGGACAATTATCTAAAATGTTAAATTTGGACCCAATGTCTGACATGGTGAATGTCGAAGATGACCAACCTGAAATGATTTTTGGGCCAACATCAAATGATGAGTCTCATGACAACAATGTGCAACCTTTCTACATCAGTTTATGGTTACATGATTTTGTTTTACATAATTCCATGTTCGATTCCAGAGCCTCTCACAATCTCATGCCCAAGGAAATCATGGGCAAGCTTGGTCTGGACATCACCCGGCAATATCATGATCTCTATTCGTTCGATTCCAGCAAAGTAAGATGTATAGGTCTAATCAAAGACTTGGTTGTGAGTTTGGATCAGCTCCCCATGAAGAATGTTTTGATGGATATTGTGGTGGCAGACATTCCTCCAAGGTTTGGCATGTTTCTTTCCAGGTCTTGGGTAGCGAAACTAAAAGGGACACTACAGATAGATTTCTCCTATGCAACAAATCCAGTATTTGGACAAATGAGGAAATTATATCGGGAACAAAAAATGAAGTACATGATCACAAGCAAGGAGAAACCAATAAATCATCCTATTAACTATGTACATATAGATTTAGAGTCTTTTGTTTTGTATTCAGATAGTTTAAATGATATAGATATTCAGTTGGTAGAAGCAGATGATATTCTGGAAATAACAGAAAATTTTTGAGAATTTTTGAAGAAAGAGGAACAAGAAAAACAGAACACTGTTGGGCAGTTAGCTGAAAGCAATGGACAGCAAGTAGGCAAGGCACAATAAACAGATTTCCAACACTTGCAAGAGGAGGAAGAAGGTTTGTGGACCATGGATTTTGATGGAGCAGTAGGAAATTATGGCGCTAGAATAGGAATTTGGGTATGCAGTCCCTTCTTCGCCCCAAACGAGGTCCCTAGTAACGTACGAGTATGCTCTTACAAGTTGGCTTTTGAATGTTCAAATAATGAAGCTGAGTATGAAGCTCTGGTTGCTGGCCTAAAGATTCTAAGAAAGCTGAACGCTAAGAGGATTTCAATATATGGCGACTCCGAATTGGTTATCAAATAGGTCAAACGCGAATATCAAGCAAAGCATCCTAGGATACGGGCCTACCGTAATGCAGTCCTAGACATTTTGAAATTATTCTCAGAAAACACCTTGACATGTGTGCCTCGCATACAAAATAGCATTGCCGATGCTCTTGCTAAGGCAGTGAGTAGTTTGAAAATCCCAATGAACACTAGTAACAAATTCAAAATCCATGTCAAGCATCGTCCAACCATTCTAGACAATCAGAGATATTGGAAAGTGTTCCAAGATGATGACGAGATTGATGATTTTCTACAAAAGAAAGGTAAGTTTAAAGAGACCTCAATTGATGAAGAAAATGATGATGGAAAAGGCAATGGTACAGATGAAATGAAAATCAATGAAATGGACGTGTTGCAGCTGAAGAATAATGTTATTCCCAAAGGCTTGATACCTCTAGAAGAACTCTTCAATCAGGATGATGTAGCCTACAAGCCAACATTGCAGCCAACAGAGAAGGGTGTGGAAGAGGTCAATATCGGGACAACTGCGAATACTAAATTGGTAAAATTTTCCAAAGCATTGCCACCAAAGATCAAGGACAAATATATCAGTTTGATGTCTTCATTTGTAGATGTGTTTGCTTGGGACTATTCTGACTTAAAGACGTATGACACCAATATAATTCAGCACACTATACCCATCAAGCCTAATAAAAAACCATTCAGACAAAAGTTGAGAAGGCTAAATCCAAACTTGTTGCCATCTATTGAAAAGGAGATCAACAAGTTGTACAAATTAGGGATCATTGTGCCAATCAGATTTTCAGATTGGATCTCCAACTTGGTACCCGTAAGGAAAAAGACAGGGGAGATTCGCTTATGCATCAATTTTAGAAATCTTAACAAAGTCTCATTGAAGGACAACTATCCATTGCCCAAAATGGACCATATACTTTAGCAAGTAGTGGGGGCATCTCGCATGTCACTGCTTGATGGTTATTCCAGATATAACCAAGTTTTTGTCCATGAGGATGACCGAGACAAGACAACATTCACCACTCCATGGGGGACCTTTCATTACATGAAAATTCCTTTCAGTTTGAAGAATGCGGGTGCCACATTTTAGCGTGCTATGGACTTGGCTTTTGCAAACGAGAAGGATGTCTTTTTGGTGGTGTATTTGGACGATTTGACGGTGTTTTCTAAATCTGATGAAGAGCACATGTACCATCTTAAAACCATCTTCCTAAAGTGCAGAAAATATGGCTTGTTGCTGAATCCAAAGAAGAGCTTATTCTCCATGGAAGAAGGAAAACTACTCGGATGCATTATCTCCAAGGATGGCATCCGTATTGACCCGACACGTGTGCAAGCAATTCAGGAAATAGATCTGCCCCAGAATAAAAAGGAGATACAATCATTCAATGGCAAGATGAACTTCCTCCGCCGCTTTGTACCCAATCTCACGAAGCATCTAAGAGAAATGAAAAACATGCTTAAGAAGGACATCCAAATGAAATGGACGGAAGAGGCGGTAAAATATTTCAATTTGGTCAAATTGGCTCTTTCCTCAGCACCAGTTCTAGTAAGCTCAGACTATACTCAGGATTTCATATTGTTTTCATTTGCTTCGAAGCATACTATGGTAGCAATATTATTGCAGAAGAGAGATGATCATGAAAGACCCATTGCATTTTTCAGCAAAGCTATAAGAGACACAGCTTTACAGTATAACATCATTGAAAAGCAGGCCGTTTCACTTGTGAACGCATTGAATGATTTCCGAGTGTATATTCTACATTCTCACGTTCTGGCCTATGTTCCTAACACTACTGTAAAGGATGTTTTAGTGCAGGCCTATCCAGAAGGAAGAAGAGACAAGTGGATTGCAGCCTTGCTGGAATATGACATAGAATTAAAGCCCACAAAACTAGTGAAAGGACAGGGATTGGCGAAGCTAATGGCTGAATCAAACTTGCATGCTTTGGACATAAATATGATCGCTACTTTGTCCGATGAGAACGATGAAGAACTACCAATTTAGATATCTGAAATGCTTTCTCTTTCTCCATGGTATTCTGATATCATATATGTGCTCAAAAATTTGTCACTTTGCCCAGCATGACTAGAAACAAAGCGAGAACACTTAAGTTGAAGGCTTCCAAGTTCTGCATTCTTAATTCAGCATTGTATTGGAAAGATCCCGATGGAGTTTTGTTAAATTTTTTGGTGGAAAAGGAAGTAAAGCAAGTCATGGAGGACTGCCACCAAGGAGACTGTGGAGCTCACCTCTTTTGGAAGTGAACAGTGAACAAAATTTTGAGAGCAGGGTATTATTGGCTGACATTGTTTGCTGATGTATATAAGATGGTTAAGCGCTGTCATAAGTGTCAAATTTTTGAAGGAAAGCGAAAGTTACAACCTCTACCACTCAAGCCCATAGAGGTGAGTGCCCCTTCTCAGCAATGGGGGTTAGATTTCATTGGCGAAATTCATCTTGCTTCTTCCCGATAGCATAAATGGATCCTCACAGCCATAGATTACTTCACAAAATGGATTGAGGTGATTCCCACCAGACAAGCTACAGATGCGGTGATCATTTCATTCCTCGAAAATAACATCTTGTATTGCTTTGGTTGTCCGAACAAGCTAATCACCGATAACGCAACAACTTTCAAATCAAAGCGGATGGTAGAATTTTGTCATAAATATCACATTATTTTGGGTCATTCAACTGCCTATCATTCGCAAGGCAATGGATTGGTGGAATCTTCAAAAAAATCATTGGTCAACATAATCAAGAAGCTACTGGAAATGAACAAGAATAGCTGGCATAAAAGGTTGGTAAATGCGCTTTGGGCAGATCGGGTCAGCCAAAAGAAGTCCATAGGTACATCACCATTTGAGCTAGTTTATGGAGTTGATACAATATTTCCTTCCTCTCTCGTTTCCCCAGTTGTCAAACTTCTTCAGGAGGCCGGCAGTGAAGAAGATCCCATGCAAAGGAGGCTGAATCAAATGGTCCACTTGCAGCAGACCAGAGAAGAAGTTTTCAAGAACACATCCAAATTGCAGGAGAAAATCAAGAAAATTTATGATAGAAAGGAAAAGGTGGATAAATTTCAGGTGGATGATGTAGTGATGAAGTGGGATGCAAGAAATGAGGATAAAGGAAAGCATGGTAAGTTCGAGAACCTCTGGAAAGGTCCTTTCAAGATCGCAGCATATCGGGGGCAGAATGCTTTTCTTCTTAAGGAAATAAACGAAGAGGATTGTCCAGGAGGGCCGATCAATGGTCGGCTGCTCAAGAGGTACCACTTCTAAGTTATCAAACATTGCTTCCACTGTCATTGTAAATACCATTTTATTTCAGTTTCGTTAGAGTTGTTCAAATTAGTCTTTAAGTCATTTTAATGTCAAGTTTGAGTCAGCTTTTTGGTCGTTCCAATTTCATAAATGAGTCAGAGTCTGATATTATTTATCAAAATGATGACTCCATAGCCCAATGGATGAAGGAACTGTCTAGCTCCTCCAGAGATCTGCTGTTCTTGGCACCTCCAAGGAGCTAACATCCCCCATTAGAGCCAATGTTAGAGTCGGTCTGGTCAGTCCTCCGTCAGAGATCAAAACTCTTTATGCATTTCATGATGAGGTGTCCCGCTCCATTCTCCCAGTTTCATTCTGCTAGGGGCATGCCATAATCTAATGGAGAAGGTCATTATAGTCATTTCCCCCCTCATGTCTGACTCCTGCTGGCTCAGGTCTTTTGTCAATCATCATCAAAGTCCATGACAGTCAAGGTCTGGTCCTTTAACGGACAAAGGTCATTTCGAGGTCTAGGCCTAGGAATTCATCAATTTGGTACTTGAACATGTCCAGTAGAGCCATGCAAGCCAGAGTGAGGACCTTACATAGTTATGGTTCAAAACGCTTCATCTTCATGTGGATAGACTCCGACTCTTCTTCAAAACTTTGTTTTGAAGAAAAGTCAAACAGTGTCATTTATGGCAAAATTTCCAAAAAAGTCGTCAAGTGATTTTTTCAGATGTAGTCATGGTTTCCATGGCCACATGTCCTGTCTTGAAAGCCCCACAAAGAGTGCCGAAAATTGCATCATTCGAGCTAAAATTTCAAAGGGAAAGTGAAAATCAGTGTGTTTTAAAGTCAGTGAAAAAGTGCAAAACTCAAACATTAGAAAAATGGGTTTTTGAAGAGGAAAAAATTAAACCCATCTCTTCCAAGGCTATATATACAAATTTTGGTCGTAAAAAAAAGCATTGTGCCATTACAAGTCTTGAAGAAGTGTTGGAAAGGTGTGAGTGTGCATTAGTGAGCGATTCACTGAGTTGGAGGCGACCTTGGAGGGCACGACGCATATAACTGGGAGCGCGGCACACACAGAGGGCGCGGAGCACACACACTCTGCCCACATTCTAGTTTTCTCAACCGTGCGATGCATACCTAGAGCACGGTGCACTGGGTTTTGCACGCGGCGCATACAATCAGAGGCTTAAGCGAGCAACGGGAGTCGGTTGGAGGTGAAGACAAGGGCGTGGAACACACAGGCAAGGGCGCGGTGCACACAACACCCGCCCACCGTTCAATCCCATAACGAGCGTGGCGCACACAAACAGGAGCGCGGTGCACACAGACAGGGGCGCGACACACAGAGATAAAGCACCCAGAATGTGCCAAAACTCCCTCAAATTTTTTGTGAAGCCCCTCTAATTGCAAGGTAGGCTCTCAAACTCATTTGTGCACCGAATTCGATAAAGATATGGTGGATTATTGCCAGTTATTGAATGCAAAGACATTCCATAAAGCAAACACAAGAAGACACCAAAGAAAAACCATTTTTCTAGGGTTGTGTAACAGTGTTGTTGCTGCCAAGGTTATTTTTCCTACCCTACCCCTATCCCTTATTCCCTTATGTCATTTTTCCCCATTATCACTACCCTGACACTACCAAAATCATATTCCTTTCCCCCTCTTCCTATTGCTCAATAGAAACCCTAAACCCTACCCCATCACAATGCCCCAAACTCTTCCCACACCCCTAACAAAGTTCTCCCTATAAACCATATCCCCATTTCATCACTCCCTTCCTAACATTCCCTGTTTCATTTGTTCCCCTTGGTAACAGATACTACAAAGGCACCCAGCCTCACTCCATCATCAAAGGGGCAGCGTAACCATAGCCCACATTGCAGTCATGTCATCATAGCATTCGTCCGAGTATGAGAGGGAGACACAGAATGACTCATCCTCAGAAGAGCAGGCTCCCAGGAGACACCACAAGAGTGGCATACATGTCAGGGATGAACCCACTACCCTCACTGAGTTACAAGCATGCCCTCTTGCCATGTCATCCTTCCAGCACTTATCATGTTTCGAATTTTGTCAAAGGGTGACAAATGTCAGAGTTCATCATGAGTTGGCCCGTTTATTTGTGCTTCATCTACATAGAGGTCATTCTACCTTGGCCGGGGTCACTTTCACCTTGACACCCGAAACTATATCAATAGCAACAGGTATTCCAAATGTTGGGAAGCAGTGGCATAAGAAGAAGAAGGTGGAAAGGCAACACTATGAACCTTACATCAAAACCAGATTCTTGAATGAGCTCACAAGAGTATTTCCCTTAAGATATTTGAAGAATGAGTATGCTCCACTCATGAGATTGATCATGAAATACTTCAGCTGTGAGGGGAGGTTCTCTAGACTGTATGTTAATCATATCCGCTTTCTCATGCACTTTACCAGGGTGAGGATGATGAACATCCCATTTTTCATATGCAGGAATATAGAGAGGATGAACACCTTCATGCTGCATAAGACCCCTCAGCAGCAGCTTAACAGTGTGCATCACTTCGATCTTATCCAAATTTTGGTAGATCATCAGTTAGGATTTCAGGGCATTGATTGGGAGGACTTCATCTCCCGTGACTTCTTCAGCACACCATAGGTACTATCAGAGCCCGAGTAGGAGTTGGGTGGTCCTTCTTATCAGCATGAGCGCCATGAGACCACGATCATGCCATTTTTGGTGACATATCAGAAAGGTAGTAGGAACTTATTTGCAGCAGCAAAGCGAGTGTTATCTCCACCTGGCGTGGAAGGGGCCTCACTTCTGGCATCAACTACACAGGTATTGGACAAGGGCAAGGAGCCATGCATGATGAGGGGTCATCAAGTGCACAGAAGATTGATGTCATCTTCATTCAGGATGAAGAGATAGAGGTAGAAAATGCCAAACTTAGGATGACCATTCAGGATCAAGACATGGAGATCAAAGACTTGATGCTCGATTTCGAGAGGGCTAGATGGGTCATCAAGTATCTAGAGTAGAGAAACAAATAGCTTGAGGACCAACATACAATCATGGAACTGAAAAGCATCCGTGAAAATCGACAAGCTGCCCAACAGAGAGGGATCGAGTTCACTACGTTGGAGCAAGAGATCAACAACGACCGTGAGTCTTGGTTAGATCGTGTCAATCTACACTTCGAGAAGTTGTTGGAGAAGGAAAACAGGGACAAGACCATATTGAGGAGGATGGCTTGTCATTACAAGGCAAGGAACATGAGCGCAAAGGCCCGAATAAGGAGCTTGAAGGCTAAATTGAGCAAAGCAACAAAAGAGGAAAAAGAGGCAAAAGAGCAAGATCGGCTTCGAATCTTGGATGAAGCTTCCTTGGCACAACATAGTACTTCATAGAGGACTTCCAGCCCAAATTTCAATGAATATGGGGAAATTTTGGTCACATGACAAATTTTTGGCACAAAAATAGGTTTTTTCTCTATATGCGCCATGCCACCAGCGCGATGCGTAAGATTGGGAGCTCCAAATGAGGAATGGTTTACGTTTTTGGATTCAGTATGCAAAATCATGATTACTAGCACTGGGAGCAATAAATTTGGAGAAGATATTGGCCACCAAAAGGGCAAAATACATTAAAAAATGGCCTCACTGCCCCTATTTTGACACACATGAAGAAGTCTTGGGAGAATGATGATTTGGAGGGGCAAATGAGCTCTAAATTCAAAAATTCTACTTGGGCTGGAAAGTAGAAAGGACAGGCTTTCAAACAAGCACACTTGGGAACATTTTGGACTCCGACAAGTGCCTCAAAAATAACCTCAAAGTGACATGACGCATACAGGAAAGGGGCGCGGTGCATATAGGAAAAAGGGCCAGAATGCCTCCATTTCACGAAATTTCGCTTCAAGACTTTTTGTAAGTGGGCCCACTCATATGCACTTAAGTTTTTCGTCACCTAAGGCAGTTTTATAAGTATTTTCACTCTAGATGGTCAGTTATCCAAGTGGAAAAGGAAGGCAAAGGGCCACCCAAGCCATTTGTCATGTTTGTGGCGCTGCATCTGTAGTTGCTGTTTGGCTCTCCACCTTCATTTTGTAATGATTCAAGTAATTCCCCAACCCTTGGGCATTCTATCTCTTCATGGCACATTCTATATATTGTATGCAAACCATTTGCAAAGGGTTGGCTTGTAACTTTTGGGAGACTGTGGGGAAAGAAACTCTATTTCTGCATTGTATATTTTTTACAGAGGATTAATGAAAGGCAGTGGCTCTGTTTCGTGAGATTCATGTGGTAGTGAGTGTAGCAAATGTGTCTCTTATGTTTCATATGTATATTTTTATGTTTCATAGCTCATTTCATATTCATTTCCACTGAAATTTTCTAAGTTAGCTAAGGTAGAATTCAATTTTATTGCTCTGCCTGTGGGAAAATTTCATGTACAGTGTTCATTCTTCTATTGAAAAGGATTCATGTTGTCCATGCCCTTTTCACCCTCTTAATCAATCTCTCCATTCCGCAATATCTTAAACTAAATTGCTATGCTTTCCGCCTACCTTGTTTCATGAAATAATCTGTGCCTTTGTATTAAGTTCTCTGTTCATTAAGGTCCAGTGGTCCCATCCCAGAAACACGGTCATTCATAAAAATAAATTATTATTTTCATTTTCACTTACTAGCCTAAAACAAGTAGTTCACTGTAAGTCATCTCAGGCCTTTTCATTCACTTATTCACTGAGTATGACTCGGAGAGAGCCCTCTCATGTTCTGGTAGGGCTAGCTACCAGACTGAGCGTGGTTTGTGGTTACCCTAAATTTTGCCTTCCTTCAACCTAAGGTGGATTTAGGTGCTAACAGGAGCGATAGTTTAAGTGACCAAATTTCTCATGCCAAAGTTTGCTCACTTCATCATTATAAGCAACAAATACTGAGGGAATATTTGGTGACCCAAAGTTTTTAAACTTATACAAACTTGTAGAATCATCGGCAATGCCAATAGCTAAAATCTATCTGGGATCTCTTAGGTCCTTAATTACAACATCGTGAGGTGAAAATTCAATGATTTTACCTTCACCTGAATGAGTTAACTGATATACAGATAGAAGGTTGCAGGATAGGGTTGGAACACATAATAGATCATTAAATTAACCATTGCCTATATGAACAGTTCCAATCCCTACAACACTAAGAGATCTATCATCACCAACATATATATTTTCGGTGTTATAATCATTTAAAGAAGAAAATATGGCTTTTTTTTTGGCCATGTGATAAGAAGCTCCAGAATCAATGAGCCACTCATGAGAATGTGAAGAACAAGATACATTTAGTGCATAACCAGACTGAGATGTTTGATAACCACATGAAGAAAGTGTTATTCCTAAAGATGAAGTTGAAGTTGAAGAGTGCTCCAAATGGATGTTATGCTTCTTCATTTCTACTTCCAAGGATTCCATCTTCTTAAAGCATTTGGATTCTAAGTGGCCATATCGATTACAAAAGTGGCAATGTCTATTAGTATTCTTTCCTTTGTTTTTATTTTCCTTATCATTTTGTCGAAATGATTTTTCATTTTGAGACTAAAATTTCTTAGGACCCTTGTTTGGTTTAGGACCATTCTTTCTAGGATACTGCTTCTTAAGATTCTTTGAATTTGATTATTGTTGGGCGGCTAAGGCTTTCTTAAAAGAGTTTTCAAGATTAAGAAGACCAAGATATCAGAGCTTTTCTTGTTCTCTTATTAAAGAATCATAAAAGGAATCAAAAGAGGGGGGCTTATAGTCTTTTCCTTGAGAAATAAAGACTTCTCTAGTAGAATGGAAGGTGAAAACAAACATAGAGTATGATGGTCCCAAAATAGTAAGAATGGAATAGATCAGGCTACGATCTTCTTTCTTAACCTTAACACCTTCCAAGAGAAGTCTAAGGGTCTTGAACTTGAACAAAAAATATTCAATGGAAGAAAAATTATTGGGGTCCAATGTAAGCAACTCATTTTCGAGTTGATGCTCTTTAATTTCATTTTTAATTCCCAAAACCTTAGTGAGTTGTTTCATTGCTTCATTAGGAGAATCATGTTCTACGATATGGAATCTAAGGTTTGGAGAAATAGACATCCCTATCAACCCACGTGCTTGATCTTGCCTATTTTCCCATTTGGCTGCCTTATCTTCATCTTGAGGTTTAGTTTCTTGGCTTGAGGTTATTTTGTAAATACCTTTACTTCTAAGTAGATCAACAATGTAGGACCACCATTGGAAGTAGTTGGTGCTATCAAGAATAACTTGGCATGGACTTTCCATTTTAACAGAAACTGAAGCTGTAGATGCTGAAACTAAATGTTCCAATGGAAAGATCTTGAAAAATTAGGTTGATTAAAAAAGAACGGCTCTAAAAATGGCTTCTGAATGAAGAAGTTATGACCTTTTGAAGAAAAGTTGTTGAAGATGACAATGAAGTGTGTGAATATGCAGAAATGAATGATAATGTTATATCTAAACCCCCCCGTCCCCTTTCCAAACATAAATCTAATTAACTCACTTAAAAAGAAAAAATTATGTGACTCACTTTTATAAATAAGTGAAAGTCACTTTTACAATGGTACTTTATGAGCTACCCACTAAATTCTAATATAAATAAAAGATAAAGGGGCTTTAGAATTATAAGTGGCTCACTTTTTATAATGGGTGAGAACACTTTTACATAAAGTAATTTTAAAACACAAGCTACATGTGCTTTTTGTAAAAGTAACTCAACAAAAAGAAATACTTGAACCTAAGACTTCTATTTTCATAAAGTAACTTTGGACCAAGTGAGCTAGTTTAAAAGGTTAGTAATTTTTGGAAAAGAGGAAGGGTTTTTTTTTTTTTTTTAGTCACTGAAGCTTTGGGGTGTGTGCTTACTTGAGAAAGATTTTTTTTTGCCTAAAAAACAAAAAACACAAAACCCAACACAGCCATACAAAAAACACAAACCTTACAGCTTGAAGTTAACTTTACCCGAAACCTAAATATTTTCCTCAATGTTTCTGATTTTCCGAGATCACACTAAGGCACGGTGGAAAAAGGAATACACATGAGAAAACTCTTTCTTTTCTGTTTTTGATTTTCCTAGATCACACAGAGTCATGGTGTTATCGGGAAATCTAGTGTCCACTCGGAGCTGCTAGTCCCACTAAGACTGGTAGCTATCTTAGAAACAAACAAACAAAAACTATTTTCACTTTCTTTTATGAGAATTAGATAAGAGGAGAACAAAGGACACCAACCTCAATCTTGTACTTGGTTCCTTGTTTAGTTCTTCTCACTTTTGATAGATCTTTGCTTCTCCTCTTTGGTTTGCCCAGCTTCAAAGAGCACCCGTGGGATCAAAGCAGCATAATACTATCGAAGAACAAAGATCTACAGTCATAAGAAATACAGGACTAGATATGTATTGGCCACACAAATGCATATATCATCAAACATACAAGAATGTGGAGGAAAACTTGAATAGATTTCTTAATATCAAGAATAGAAAAGAGGATTACAACCAATTGTTTTGACCCAGCGTCATCCTCTAGCAAGAAAGCCCTTCTTCACCTCATTTAAAGCTTAGATCACCCATCACTATTATGTTGCACCAGGAAACCAACAACACTTCCTTACAAGATACAAGATTCTAGCCTCAGATCTTTGTGATGAGGGATCCATATATAGATGATTGTAGGGGGGTGAGTCAGCTTCTGGGATTTTGATTAGTGTCCTCTCTCTAATAGTTCTTGATTCAACTTAGAGATTGATGATCTCTTACTCATCCATAGGAAAATTCAAAGAGGAAAGTGTCAGAGGAGAAGTTTCTAGAAGATTCCATGATTCCATGATTCTGGGAGATGATGTAATCAACTGACCTTGTTCCTTTAGGGAGTGAAACAACACTTTTAGGGACTTAGGATCTCTTGGTTTATGGAAATTTGTGATTGGGGTTGCATGCCCAAAAATGTCTATAACAGTTGCCCCCTAAAGCATGAAGTTGTTAATATTTTGATGTCGGGTGAAATGCTTTATCATGAGGATCCGAAGTTTTTTCTAGCTGGAAGGCGACCTGTAATAATATACAATACAATACATTATCTTCATAATATTTTTCATGATCTAGCTAAGGCGGGCATTCCCATGCTCAACTTTATAAATTCATTTTCATGTACATAGGACAGACATCCGTCTGTGTAGCAGACTGATGATTCAGATGGAGTCATCATCCTTTGATTTGGATGATCATATGTTCGGCAATGATGTACATTTGATGTCTTTATATTCCTGAATATATCGCAGCCCGGATGGATGAAACTAGATCCAGGATCTTCAAAACTCATTCAATCTTCACTCGGAGTACAAGTCGATCCATGTGAAGGATGATCTGGAGTCGAACATGGAAAGACATCACCTGATTACCAGCCAATGATGCAAGCTATTAACAGGCGCGAGAGGAATCAACGATAATGATGATGACCCTCAAGGTACTGCAGTACAATTTACGTGGTGTGAAAAAGGGGCTTGGCGTCGAACACCACGTAAAATCTGTCGGTCGAAGGCCATTGATGTAAACCTATCTCCGGAAGTGAGAAACTTGCCATTGAGGCATGCAAGCTTCAAAGTACTGAAAGGGTTGTCCCTAGGTTGACTTCTTGGATAATGACCTGATGTCGACAAGAAGCAACTCATCATAGGAGGGCCTTAATGAATGCCACATTTACGACATGTAACAGAGCAAATGATTTTGGAGGTTAAAACGATATGATGATACAAGGTTCAGGGTGGCGGTCATGAAAGAATGGAGTGTGAATGTATTGCAGTGGATGAGACACAGGTGAATTCTCTTAGCAACTTCTCTTGAACATACCAGTGACACTGACAATGGATTGGTAGAGTTAACCCTAAAGATGGATGGTATGACGGACCAATGGTAATATGACTGGTGAACGGAATAACCCAACCCGATTCGGATGTGGAGTGAAAGTGTCATGTTCAAGAGCGACTTGCTACCAATAATTTTTCTTCAATTTTTCTTCCCAATTTTCCCCAGTCATTGCTAACCAGTACCTCTTTATTTTTATCAAGCTTGAGGAGGATAACATATGCTTGTTCTATAATTTTCCCTTCGGAGCGAACCCATCGCTATGTTTTAACGAGCCTAGCGACAGTGAAACTCGTTCTTGTCTATACGACAAGTTTGTCGCTATTGATTTTAACAAGTTTAATGACAATGATAACTCGGTCCTTTCTGAATTTTAGAGAGTCTAAAAAGGGACGGAAAGGAAACTCCAATGATCCTTTTTCATCATATAATCCCTTAATCCTGAAAAAGTATAAAACAATACAAAAGGGATGAAATTTCGATAGTTTTAACAAGTCGAATAAGACAAGCGCTTGATCTTTTTGTGTAATAATCCCTCAGGTCCAAAAATATTAAAATCTAGAGGAGGGATAGCACTTCCGATCACTTTAACGAGCTGGAGAGGCCAATAGCTTGACAATCTTTTCATATTTTACGAGTAAGGTGAAAAGAGCTTAAAGGAGACTCGTTTTTTGAGGAACGAGTGATAATTTTGGGTAGCAGTTGATTCCAAGTAAGGTTTGGAATTTTTCCAATCACGGGAGTGTCACAAGGATGGCTAACAAGATCACTCATCACAGCTGTTCCTGAAAAGGGTAAACAATCAAATGGAGGCATATGATTAGCTAAAAAAAGTGGAGGTGATGATGAGAACAGGACCAAGGCTTAAAAGCTGATGATAATGCATTCACAATGGTTATTTACTGGAGATCGGTTCATTTTTTAATGAGCTTAAACTATGGGGGAAAAATTTGCTCATTTCTTAAGTTTAATTTTTAACAAGCTTGAACTTCACATACAAACTGCTCATGATAATGGTCATTGATTATTTGATTCACCGTTAGTACTTTGTTCTTTCAAAGGCCGTACTACCAGTTCAATTGCTTCATCAAACTGATTAGAAATGAAAACATATGCTTGATAAAAAACACTAATACCTTACTCGAATTACGTGAATAGTAATTTAGAAGTGACTTTTACCTCTCATTTTACCATTTCATTTGAATTTGGTTTGTTGGAGCTCTGGAGGTGTTTTTCCCCCCTGATTTTCACTAGATGATTCTGGGAGATTTTGTGGACAATTCTCGGCACCGTCTGGACCAGGTAGGAGCTAAACCTGTGCTCTTCAGTTGCATTCTTTCCTTTTTGAATTATGAGCATGTTTCCCTTCTTTGCTGAGCCTCTAGGGTTTGAACAATTTTCCTTGGCCCCATCGCACCCTTCCTATATCAAAGGGTGTGATGCATACTGGTCTTGTCACTGGCCAGTCAGTATGAATCGCTCCCAGTACACTGCTGGGGTGCGATGGGCGCAAGGAAGGAAACTTTTGCACTGTTTTCTTATGGAATTTTTGCCTGTTTCTGCTAAATCATGACCCTGACTCTTTTCTTGTTTGTTTTTTAGAGATTCATTAGAGAAAAATGGTTGTTACATGGTGAGAACGCAAGCATGAAGAAGAGGACACGATTGCTTTACATGATTCGGGTATGGTAACTGCACTGCAGAACTGTGGTCTGCTGAAGTTTTTCTGCATCTCTAGCATGAGGCAACAAATCAACTTGTAATATTTCCTTGACGCCTGGGATCCTACCAACTAGGTGTTCCAGATCAAGGGAAAATCTATCCCCTTGACTGTCATGGATATCTATTTTTTGACCGGCTTATCGAGGCATGGCGCCCCTTTCTCATTATCATCATCTGCCTGCGGGGGTGAATATGTGAGAGAATACATTTGCCGACACTGCAGAGAGGGATATCAACTGAGTACAGACAACAAGATCAACATCCAAGATGTCACTGACCGGCCCTTGAGGACCATTTTGTTCACTTTTGCTAAACTGGCTGGTAGTGCGGCTCTTCATATAGCTAATAGGTCTTATATGCAGTATGCGTTAGAATGCCTTGAACTGAAGGTGTTCAAATGGTGTGACGCAGTACTGTATGTGATGAAAGAACAACTGACCAAGGTGAAAAGTGGAAGATCCAAGAA
>APFE030490515.1:25517-76901 GCA_000404065.3 Pinus taeda
AAATCGACTAACGAATGATACAATTTTCTACGCCGCTTGGTGGCCGGTGATTCCGTATAAGCTTCCGTTAGATATTCCTAAATTTAATGGAAATCCGGGTGAAGACTCATCAAATCATGTGATGACCTCTCATCTGTGGTGTTCATCAAACACTCTTAATGATGATTCAATCAGACTTCACCTTTTTCAATGAATGTTAACTGGTATGGCAGCAAAATGGTATATCAAATTGCCTAGAGCTTCGTTTGATAACTTCAGTATGCTAGCCACAACCATTTTAACCCATTTTCAGTTACCCATAAGGTATGAAATGGGAACAGAGCTTCTTACCAATTTCAAACAAACAACAACCACTCACATATCCGATCATATTCATGAGTGGCGACGTCGTTGTAGAATGGAAAAAACATATGTTCCTGATCAACTGTTGGCTGAATGGTTTATTAAGTCATTGTTACCTTCTATTATAGAAGATGTGGCAAAGGGAGGAGTCGTCACTAAAGAGCAAGTTATTGCTCGTGCACAATATCTATACTTGATCTATACTCAGTCTAGCACGCTCTACGATAAAATCCCTGATGCTCCTAGACCGGAATTTTCCATTCCTCCCACTCCTAAATCAAATAAGGACTCTCATGCCGGCGATGGCATGATAGGTGCGACAAGTATGAAATCAACAAAGGCTACAAACAAGAAAGCCCGTAAGATTTCTGGTCAAAATGCAAATGAAAAACTTCTCGTCTCGGAGGTTAATGTCGTGTCAACCGACAAGGGCAAACAACTGAAGCAACCAAGGGGAAAGAAGAAAAATAAAAGGAAAAAGCAGGAAATACCTTTTGCAAATCCTTCTGGGCAAAGGAAACCCCCCGCGGGGTGTCAGATATGTGATGGGGATCATAGGACGAGAGATTGTCCACATAAAGCTGAAATTAAGAAATTATTTAAGAGTTCAAAAACCTCAGCGGTATTAACTGATCCATTTCCAAGCCTGGGAACCAATCTGGTTGCTAGTGAAAATCCTTCCCATCCCAAGTGCTTATGTTGTCCATCTTGAAACAACAGAATGATGCTTTGATATCGACAAGGAATAAAGATTGCGGAAATCCACAGCTGTCGAACAACAAGGCTAATGATCAACCTAGTAGTTTGATAACAACTTCGACCGAAGTTGTGCCACCCATCACTCCTGCACTGACGATAAAACTGCCAAAGGGAGTAGCACACAAATCAACGTTTAATCTTCGTGCCAGAGCGGCACAGAATTAAAATATAGTAGAGGACCTTGCCCAATCGTCGTCCGCTATGTCGACACTTGAGGTACTGCAAAATTTCCCCTCCCAAAAGCAAGCTTTATTATCAGCAATAGGTGGGATTGACCCAACATATTCCAATCTTGTGTCCTTTAATCATAAAGGATATGACCCTCAGTTACTAGTTCAACTAGCTTTCCTTATTCAAGTGAAAGCCCTCAACAAAACTGTTCATCGAACAATTATTAATGAGGGGGCATCTACATGTATTATGTCGATGAGTTGTTGGAAAACTTTAGGATCTCCACCCTTGTCGAGATCGTTGATGACATTAAAAACATTTGATGGACGAACATACACCCCATATGGGATATTGAGTAGCTTGCAATTTGAACTGGGGGGAAAAACAGTAGAAATTGATGTTGAAGTTATCGACGGAAACCTCGATTACAACATCCTACTAGGAAGACCCTGGATATATGCTATGGCCGCAGTTGTGTCGACATACTTCAGAAAGATTACATTTCCTTTCCAAGGAGGAATTATAATCGTCAACCAACAAACATTTCTCCCCAATAGTTCACAAGTTACGAGAAGCATTCCGATGATCCACGGAAGCTCTCAGTCGCTTCAAAATATCGGAGTAGGCCTACTAAAAGACCCTACATTGATGGGTACTTTTTCGCTACTGCCTCCAAACAATCTGGTGGAAGTAGCCACGGTGGGAAGCTGCAACATGATATCTTCTAGATTGAGAATATTCTTGAACATTTTTTCAACATGGATCATCGCCCTAATAGAAATATTGTAGCAATCAATTTTCTTAGCCTAGGGGGCAAACTCAAATCAACACTCAACGAGTGTTTGGATAAATAGATCTAAGGAATATGGCACCTCTTCAGATCCTTGGTCACCTGTACATTCTACAGACAAAGGAATCATTCAGTCAATGATGATAGGAGAGGCACCATGGGAAGATTACCACCATCATTCCCATCTTCTAAATTACCACGAAGATTATTCTGACGACCTTAATCATCCTTTAGTTTTTGATTTTCTATCAAATACTGTAAATACAATGGATTTAGAGGACGATTCTTATCTCATGTCGACCTCGTTAAAAAACGAAACAACTCCCTTTCCAAGTTTTGTCTTTCAAAGATCTCGGAGGTAAACCTTCATTCCAACCACCGCATTGAATGTAATGAAGCTTGGGGGGCATGCACCTCAATTTGTGTTATTATGCTGGGAGCATACAAACTTATCACGAGTAGTTTATATGCAAAGTTCAAGCTCGTTAAAAATTAAACCGATGAAATGAGCAAATGTTTCCCCCAGAGTTTAATCTCGTTAAAAAATGAACCAATCTCTGGTAAATAACCATTTTGAATGCATTATCATCAGCTTTTGAGCCTTGGTCATGTTCTCATCATCACCTCCACTCTATTTTTTAGTCGATCATACACCTCCATTTGATTGTTTACCCTTTTTGAGGAACATCTGCGACAAGTGATTTTGTTAGCCATCCTTGTGACACCTGCCATGATTGGAAAATTCCAAACCTTACCTAGAATCAGTTGCTACCCGAAATTATCACTCGTTCCTCAAAAAACAAGTCTCCTTTAATCCCTTTTCACCTGACTCGTAAAATATGAAAATATTGCTGAGCGATTGGCCTCTCTGGCTCGTTAAAGTCATCGGAAGTGCTATCCCTCCACTAGATTTTAATCTTTTTGGACCTGAGGGATTATTACACAAAAATATCGAGCGCTTGTCTTGTTCAGCTCGTTAAAACTATCAAAATTTCATCCCTTTCGTATTATTTTACACTTTTTCGGACTTAAGGGATTATATGACAAAAAAGAACCATTGGAGTTTCCTTTCCGTCCCTTTTTAGACTCTCTAAAATTGAAAAAGGATTGAGTTATCATTGTCGTTAAACTCTTTAAAATCAATAGTGACAAATTTGTTGTATAGACAAGAACGAGTTTCATTGTCGCTAGGCTTGTTAAAACATAGCGAAGGGTTCGCCCGAAGGGCGAATTATAGAACAAGAATATGTTATCCTCCTCAAGCTTGATAAAAATAAAGAGGTACTCGTCAGCAATGACTGGGGAAAATTGGGAAGAAAACTTGAAGAAACTTTATTGGTAGCAAGTTGTTCTTGAACATGACACTTTCACTCCACATTCGAATCAGGTTGGGTTATTCGGTTCACCGGTCATATTACCATTGGTCTGTCACACTATCCATCTTTCGGGTTAACGCTACCAATCCATTGTCAGTGTCGCCAGTATGTTCAAGAGAAGTCGCTCAGAGAATTCACCTGTGTCTCATCCACTGCAATACATTCACGCTCCATTCTTTCATGACCACCACCCTAAACCTTGTATCATCAGATCATTTTCACCTCCGAAACCATTTGCTCCATTCCGTGTCATAGATGTAGGATTTATTAAGGCCCTCCTACGACGGGTCGCTTCTTGTCGACATCATCTCATTATCCAAGAATTCGACCTAGGAACAACCCTTTCAGTACTTTGAAGCTTGCATGCCTCAATGGCAAGTTTCTCACTTCTGGCGATAGGTTTACATCAATGGCCTTCAACCGAAAGATTTTGTGTGGTGTTCGACGCCAAGTCCCTTTTTCACACCACACGAATTGTACTGTAGTACGTTGATGGTCATTTTCATTATTGGTGATTCCTCTCACACCTGTTAACAACTTACATCATTAGCTAGTAATCAGGCGATGTCTTTCGATGTTCGACTCCAAAACATCTTTCACATGGATCGACTTGTACTCCGAGTGAATATTGAATGAGTTTTGAAGACCCTGGATCTAGTTTCATCCATCCGGGCTGTGATATATTCATGAATATAAAGACATCAAATGTACATAATTGCTGAATAGATGATCATCGAAATCAAAGGATGATGGCTCTGTCTGAATCATCAGTCTTCTACACAGACGGTTGTCTGTCCTATGTACATGAAAATGAATTTATAAAGTTGACCATCGGAATGCCTGCCTCAGCTAGATCATGAAAATTATTATGAAGATAATGTATTGTATTGTACCTTATTACAAGTTTCCTTCCAACTCGAAAAAAACTTCAGATCCTCATGATAAAGCATTTCACCCGACATCAAAAGATTAACAAATTCATGCTTTAGGGGAGAACTGTTATAGATATTTGGGCATGCAACCCCAATCAAAAATGTCCATAAACCAAGGGCTACTAAGTCCCTAAAAGTGTTGCTTCACTCCCTAAAGGAACAAGGTCAGCTGATAACATCATCTCCCAGAAGTTCTCCATAGAAAACTGCTCAGAACTGGTCAAAACTGGACCATATAGAATGCCCAGTGCAGAGGGTGCGATGCATCTCACCTACTCAGTGTAAAGGGTGTGATGCATACTAGAAATCCCTTCTATAGAGTGCAATGGGTGAGAATGGACAAATGGTAGGATATTTTGCGAGGTGGAGGATCATGGAATCTTCCAGAAACTTCTCCTCTGACACTTGCCTCTCTGAATTCGCCCAAGGATGAGTAAGAGATCATCAATCTCCAAGTGGAATCAAGAACTATTAGAGAGAGAACACTAATCAAAATCTCAGAAGTTGATTCACCCCCCTACAATCATCTATATATGGATCCCTCATCACAGAGATCTTGAGGCTGGAATCTTGTATCTTGTAAGGAAGTTTTGTTGGTTTCCTGGTGCAACATCATAGTGTTGGGTGATCTAAGATTTACATGAGGTGAAGAAGGGCTTTCTTGCTGGAGGATGATGCTAGGTTAGAACAATTGGTTGTAATCCTCTTTGTTATTCTTGATATTAATAAAGCTATTCGAGTTTTCCTCCACATTCTTGTATGTTTGATGATATATGCATTTGTGTGGCCAATACATATCTGGTCTTGTATTGCTTAGGACTGTACATCTTTGTTCTTCGATAATATTATGCTGCTTTGATTCCACAGGTGCTCTTTGAAGCTGGGCAGACCAAAGAGGAATGGCAAAGATCTATCAGAAGGGAGAAGAACTAAACAAGGAACCAAGCACAAGACTGAGGTTGGTGTCCTTTGTTCTCCTCTTATCTACTTCTCATAAAGGAAAGCGAAAGTAGTTTTAGTTTGTTTGTTTCTAAGATAGTTACCAGTCTTAGTGGGACTAGCAGCTTTGAGTGGACACTAGATTTCCCGATAAAAGAATGGCGACTCCACTGGGGAGTGAATAGATTGTTTGCTAGTCTATATTTGTTTGTTTTATAGACTTACAGACGGAGCCTAAAGTCAAGCCAGCTAGCCTTCGAACTGCATTTTCTATGCAAGTGCAAAGTAGATCAATGCTGCTTCAGTCTATCTCCAGGTTTCGTTTATAAATTGAACAATCGATCTACAAACACTCTAATTTCCCTAGTGGTGGCTCTAGTAACCTCATTAGATCAACCCTTGTTATTTATATTTACTGAACATCACTTGCTCGGCCTAAATCCCTAAACTGAGCTGCAAACTGTGACCAAAGACCAAGTAAAAGTCTCGCACTGGTACCATCACACCCTCTCTTCAACGAAGTCTATATTCATCGCACCTCCTGTGTGCAGTAGGTGAGATGCATACTAGATTCCTTGTGTAACTGGTGTGATGGTCAGAAAAGGTTAATTTTGCCTTCAGACTTTGGTTTTTCTTCACTCTCTTCAGCTCTATTCAAGAGTTTTGTTGTCTGTGATCAGTATACCTCTGTGGAAACCCCCTTCCTTTCCATCATTCTGCCTCCATTGTGCAAAGAACTGTAAATGTTTTTATGTATTGTGTGCCATTTTTAGTTATCTTTTACAAAGAAGTAGCGTAATCAGACTGTCGTTTCTTGATTTGGCAGTGTCACAAGTGTCATTTTTAGTCATAGAAGAGAATCCTATTGTTCTTGATGGTCAAGCCATTTTTCTATCGGGAAATATAGTGTCCACTTGGAGCTACTAGTCCCACTAAGACTGGTAGCTATGTTAGAAACAAACAAACTAAAACTACTTTCGCTTTCCTTTATGAGAAGTAGATAAGAGGAGAACAAAGGACACCAACCTAAGTCTTGCACTTGGTTCCTTGTTTAGTTCTTCTCCCTTCTGATAGATCTTTGCTGCTCCTCTTTAGTCTGCCCAGCTTCAAAGAGCACCTGTGGAATCAAAGCAGCATAATACTATCGAAGAACAAATATCTACAGTCATAAGAAATACAGGACCAGATATGTATTGGCCACACAAATGCATATATCATCAAACATACAAGAATGTGGAGGAAAACTCGAATAACTTTATTAATATCAAGAATAGCAAAGAGGATTACAACCAATTGTTCTGACCCAGCATCATCCTCTAGCAAGAAATCCCTTCTTCACCTCATGTAAAGCTTAGATCACCCAACACTATGATGTTGCACTAGGAAATCAACAACACTTCCTTACCAGATACAAGATTCTAGCTGCAGGATCTCTATGATGAGGGATCCATATATAGATGATTGTAGGGGGGTGAGTCAGCTTCTGGGATTTTGATTAGTGTCCTCTCTTTGATATTTCTTGATTCCACTTGGAGATTGATGATATCTTACTCATCGCTGGACAAATTTAGAGAGGCAAGTGTCATAGGAGAAGTTTCTGGAAGATTCCATGATCCTCCACCTCGCAAACTGTCCCTGCCATTTGTCCATTCTTGCCCATCGCACCCTACAAAAGGGCTTTCCAGTATGCATCGCACCCTTTACACTGAGTAGGTGAGATGCATCGCACCCTCTGCACTGGGAATTTTGTATGGTCCAGTTTTGACCAGTTCTGAGCAGTTTTCTGTGGAGAACTTTCGGGAGATGATGTAATCAGTTGACCTTGTTCCTTTAGGGAGTGAAGCAACACTTTTAGGGACTTAGGAGCCCTTGGTTTATGGACATTTGTGATTGGGGTTGCATGCCCAAAAATGTCTATAACACACGGGGCAAAGAGCATACATAGAAATGAAAGCTACAGATCTGGTAATAACAAAAATAGAAAGCTAAATAAACTGAAATAAATAGAGAGAAAATAACTAAAAACTGCAAATAAACATTGTATATCTCTAGATCTTAAAAATGACATAGCTAGAGCTACCAGAAAGCTTTTCACGTCAAACAAAAGGGGTTCCTCACTGGAACTAATGCTCTTAAAACAATAAAGTAGTCCTCTCGGCCCCAAATCAATAAAAAAATAGTAGATCTGGGAACCGATAGTCGGATGTATTTCTACTAGCTTTAAATTTGGATCACCAATGGATGCATCCCTCAAATAGCTTTGATACCATGTAGGAATTTACAGGGTAAGTTCCTCATATAGAACACCAAAGGACACCGCTCACAAATAGATCACAGATCAATACACCAATAATCTTGATGTGTTTAAAACCCTCAAAGAGGGAACAATCCATGGCCTGAGCCAACGTGGCCACTTTAGGCAATTTATTAATAAAAGAATGAAAATTTACATAAGCTTCTCTCATGAACGGTTACCCTACAAATGACCCTCCATGTTCTTTAAACAGATATCATGGACCAATCAGGTGTTAAGCCATGGATCAAGTGTCGGTAATACTGAGGACAGAATGAACCGTCAAATCACTACATATCGTGACCATTAGAATGTAAGTTACAAAAGTACGTAGTAAAGAAACACACTTTACCTAACTCTACACTAGACCAAGTTATACTTAACTCTTTCCTATGTGTTAGAATATCCCAACACCCATCTCTTAACATCTTCGATGATACCATCCTACCATGTCATCCTGATCCTCCCACCTCGATGATTCTCCTTACTTGTTCCCCTTTGCACCTTCGAGATGGGGCCTCTAAGACATGCCATCCTAGTGCTCTCCATGAATTCTCCCCTTTTATGCCTTCAACATGGGACCTCTGGGACACATCATCTTGGTCTCGTCATCTTGATGCTCTCCTTGACTTCTCCCATTTTGCGGCTCTGGGATGGAACCTCTGGAGCACTTCATCCTTATCCCGTCATCCTAGTGCTCTCCGTGACTTCTCCCCTTTTGTGCCTTTGAGATGGAATCTCTGGTACATGTCATCCTAGTCCCTTCATCTTGACACTTCTCCTCCATTTTTCTTTAGCCTCGACCCCGTGGGAGACTTCCACACAAGGTTTTTTGAAGGTCAACTAGGATGTAAGGCACCTCCATCATGGATTATGGGGATTAAGCCAAGGTTGACAACACACACTCAAGAGTATCTGAATTCTTTGTAAAAGAAAAATTACATTCATTCTAAATAGGTCCATCCATCTCAAAACCTCAATCATGCTCACAATTTTAAGTGGTACTAATTTATTTATGCAGGTTTTCTTTTGTAGACCCACTTTACCTGCTTCTCTCTTACTGCTTGCTGGCTTCCTTTGAGGCTTGACGAATACGGACGACTGCTTGCTGGGAGAAGAAACCCCAGTTGGGATGGATAAGAAACCGGCTTGCTGAGTTGCTACGAACTTACATATGCATGCCCTCTACCTTGAACTCATCTATAGAATTTGCATTAGTCTTAACAATTAAGTCAAGTGTTTAGTCATTCAACAAGGTTATGATGCCTTAATCGATGCTACTCACACTAATTGGAAGGTTGTATACACTCAGTGCCTATGGAACTAATATAAATGTATTCCTCCCTCCATACCAAGAATTATAACAAAATCATAGTCACACAACAAGTTAACAGAGTCTCATTCCTTTCCATTTACAACAGTAAACCATGCACTATTCGGGAAATCAATGCAAACTTAGTTTAACAATCAAAAAATATACTCTTACATTTAATAACACAAGTTATACATACAGATACTTATTTTATATTGAAAACCGGTGTCTGGGAAATTGAGTCTAAGATAATGACTCTCTACCCAACGATAGACAGTTGCAGCTAGTCCTCACTTGCAACTTCCAAAACCAAGCTAGATTCTAGAGACTAAGGGGCCTTGCTCAAAGGGATAAAACACCATCTGCTAGCTGAAACAGTGACTCCGTAGATTCTCCTTCCTCCAACCACCAACTACTTAATAGTTAACCAATGTGCAGGGAATCCAGAGGCCAGTTGCCTCCACCCTCCATCTATCTAATAATGACTAGCGAATAAACAAAACAAATTCAAAGACTTTCTTGCCACCCAAGAATTCCAAGGGGGTCCAAACAAGAAGGTATCCACCATTTAAACAATAACACAGTGGTTCCACCAACCTTAGGGAATTTCAGAACCCATTATAGAAACCACATAGTAAGAAGGATTTAAAAATCCTTCTTTCAAGATTCCAAGGAACAACCCTCCACCCCAATCATCAAGGGTCTCTAGAGAAATACCATATCCACCCTCTGGCTATATAGGGAATCAAGAGATCTTGCTCCTCACCTAGGAAATATCTTCTTCCTACCAACCTTACCAATTGAAAATTGATATCTCTATATTTCCTTCTTTTTCTTTGACAAAACTCCCTCTCTCCTGCTCTTATACCTGTTGCTTAATGATTAACAAAACTCTACTCTCATCCCACTCCTTTCTTTCCTGCACATGATTGACATCCACTATCCTTGCTTCCAACACAGTCCAATTTCATGAATCTTGTCCTTGCTACCTTGTAAGTTTTGTCAAAGTAGCATGGCCTTCATCTTTCTTTTTTAGTCCAATTTAATTCAAGGATCAGACCATTTAAGACTCAACAACCAAACTTTAATGATTACCAAAAATAGTTCAAATGTCCTACAACAAGGAAACCTTGAATATCCCAAGTAAGTAACCTCCCTAGCCTCTAGAATCAGTGTCCCTTGACTTAGCCCAGTTTTTTTTCTAAAAAATTATTTACATTGCATTTCATGAGAGAACCATGGTTGGTGCTATCACACCCTCATTATTGATGTCATCTATTACATATGTGAATTTTAGGGTTATAATATCTCTATTAAATCTTGGAGGAAATTGTGTACATCCAAATAATTTTATAATTCATATGCCAATTCACTCATTGTCTTGGAAAGTGGTCTTTCATCAATTAAGATTATAGCAATGATCAAGAATACAATTTCTAACGATAAGTTAACTACCATGAAAGACAAGAGGATTCCTATGATTGCTTTAATATTTAGTCAAACACATATGTGTCCTAATAGTGGATGACATATAGAGGTTATTCGCGGTTAAACTATTTTAGAATAAAAGATGTCACTTTACAAAATATTGGAACCATTAAAAATACTCTCAAGTCTAAATTTAAAGAGAAATTATAGTGCAATGAGAAAATATAGGATAAGAGAAACTTAATGTATTAAATAATAAATAAGAATAATAATTCAATTCTAAGGTCATGGCCAAGATAGACACTAAATTAGTATATGAGACCTCTTTTTTTATGGGACAAAAGACTCATACCAGTGCAACAATATGACTATTATACTCTACAAAGGTATATATACTCTAACCCTCTATGAATTTGAAATATATGATTTGTTAAGAAAAAACACATACTCGTAACCATTAGTCCCGTTCAAATTGTATATAAAGTGTTCATTATCCTCAATATAAAATACAATATTATATTTATGTTACAACTCCTTTGAAAAATAAAATCAGCAAATGTGAGACTTAGTGTTACCAACATCCTAAAACCTCCGTGCATGAAAGTTAAGAAAAAATGATAAGTGTTTTTCTTCGCATGTTTTTTTTTTTTTTAATTGAGGAAGATATCATGATAATGATATATTAGAGGGAGAAATATCTTATTCTTTGTATATAATTTCATTAAGTTGAAAGCAATATTTGAAAAGGGATCAAATAATTATATAGGAAAGTTGACATTAAATCTAATATCCTTATTAGCAAATGCAAAAGAATTAACAATTCACATGTTATCATCAAATAAGTAAAACCTGCATAAAGATACCAAAATGTGTTTTTAATTAAACACATTTTTTTTTAAGAATAGATCAAAGATTCTAGAGTGTATGCATATAGGGAGAGACATATGGACACTAACGCTTTATCCAAAATTAAAATGAAAATTTGGATACAGTGTTGTACCTAGAGCATTATTCCAAAATTAAAATGAAAATTTGGATATAGTGTTGTACCTAGACCATTACCGAGAATAAGAACATGGACATTTCATAATATTCTCACATTTTTTCCCTGAATTAATGGTGGAGCAAGATATGCTCTCGTATGAGGTAAAGTCTTTAACAATATTGAATATTTTATTTATAGATAGAGAAGTCAAATTTTTAACGATGGAAAAAATATATTTTGAGCGGATTTGAACGGATAGGCTGGATTTTTTCTTTAACGGATTGGATTTAATGAAGTTGGGAAAGAGCAATTTCATATCTAGATTATTTTGTTAATTTTTAGTTTGAGATGAGTGTGGAAATGGTTTAAAAATATGTGAAAAATGTAATTTTGTAATTTTTTCAAATAAATAATAATATTATAATGTTTTCTTTGAAAAAAGAATCATCATTATTATTTAGTTTATTTTAATAAATAATTTAATATTTATAGTTTTTTAAGATTTTCAAAAATTATATTAATAATTTTATAGCAAAATATAAATGTTTCTTTTTTTTAATTTAATCTTTAAACTTTAATAGATTTAGAATGATCAAATTAAAATTATTATATGTTAGTTTCTAATCAATAATTCTACTTTTGTAGTCACTTAATAATTCTACTTTTGTAGTCAATTACAAGTTATTATTATTAAAGAAACACATCCGTAATGATAAATTAAAGTCGAGTTGAGAAATTTAACAATATTGTTATAATTCATTCGCCCATAATTCCTTGAGAAGTATTATCTTGAAAAAAATAATTCCACCTGTTATGGCTTTCTATAAAGTAAAGGTATTAAGCTAAGATGGATTCCTGGGGATTGATATTATCTCACTTTAAGATAGGGAAACATGATGAATTTATGGTCCCTAGCATATATAGTTTGACTTGGGATTAATATGTAGATAAGGTATAAACTCTCTCCTTATATTATAATTCACAAGAAAAAACATTTAGACAATTATATATGGATGGAAATTTTAGATATTGGTAATAAAATAATTTTATAAATCCTACTTATTATTATAAAAGCATTTTATAAGAAATTATCTATGAAATCAATTAAAACATGATATTGAAATAGAATAAATGAAAGAAAATTGTTTCTTAGTATGGGTTGAGTTATACTACAACAAGTATTCAATATATATTTCTAAGTAACTTCTTAACCTTTGTTGATAGATCGGGACCTAGAATTATCTTTTTGATAAAAAAAATAATCTCTAAAAGTTCAAGCCAAATTTTGTTTTTTCAAAACCTAATCAAGCTTTGTAATTTTCAAGACCTAACAATTTTCTATGGCTTAATGATCTCATAAAATTCAAACCATATGAGTTGCATTCATCGGCTCGGTAGTAGTGGTTTAGCTTATATTAAATCTATTATCCTTGTATATAACCAAATTGTTAATTTTGGCATCTTAATTAAGCATGAGCTTAACTTGGATCATAGCTGGAAAAAGCTTAATTTTAACTCTAAATCTTGTCATGTATAAAAACACCATAGAAGAAAGTTAACTTTATATTCAACAAAAACTATAATGTTTTTATGAAAAGATTTTAAAAAATGAATTAAGTCTCCCTATAAGTGCCAACAATATTGAATACTTGTATCACCACTTTGGAACAACACTTAAAAATTATATAAAGAATTACTCTCTAGAAGCCTTGTATAAAAATGAAAATTGCATAGCCAACCCCTTTTATGGCAAGGATTGTAGCTTCTCACAAGTCTCCAAAATTTAACAAAATAAATATTTTCAAAACATCAATTAAAAGAATAGATAGATATTATATGAATAGAAAGAGAGAGAAACTTGTACACCTCCCTAGAATTGATCTAAAAAATTCTAACTCATAAACAAAAGAAAATAATGTAATTTCCTTGAGAGGTTGGGATCTATACAAAAAAAACAGCTTTATGATTTCCCCAATATTTGGGAGAAAATTCAAACTCTTATTACAAATAAGCAATTTTTTAGTTTGGAAGACATTGAGTTTGAAACCTATAGACATCAAAGACTATCAAGTCAAAATGCTAAAAAATATATGCTCTATTCTTGTGCTTCATATTCATAATCACTTCAATAAAATAATCAATTATGGATTTCCTAAACCCTAAGCTCAAACCTCATAATTTAAATCTCTAAAAGGAAAGGGCATAAAGAAACCCCGAAATTAAAGGACCATTATTACTATCCCTCTTTCATCCAACTTACATGGAATATTCCAAAAAAATAAGATTCACATATGGTTAGAAAGTTAGGTTATATGGGATAAAGTACATGTTAGTTTTAGAAGTTATCATTTAGCCATGAACTTTTTAGTCACTCTTAGGATTATCAAAATAGAAAGTACAGAAAATATAATCAATGTCATGTGTGCTTTTTCATATTTACAAAATCTTTTGATGTTGTTCCTAAAAATATCCTTTGAAAAGTATTAGAATAATTAAAGGCTTCTTTCGATTTGAAAGTTGTTGTGATGAGGTTACATGAGAAAGTTATTACAACGTTAATAAATGAGTGATATTTAGAAAAAAACAATTCTAATATAATGGTTAAGGAAATTTGTCCCTTATGCCTACCATTTTTGACATTTACAATAACAAGTTATAAGGTCCCCCCATAATAGTCATCATGCTTCTTATTTACATTAATAATATCACTCTCAAATGGGAGGAATCCTTACAGTTTCACACTCAAAGATTTTTATTGAAGCACATGTAGGTTAGTAAGCATGATAACCAAATCCAAAAAAAGAACATAATGATATTTTGTGTATGACAATCACAATTTAAGGAGGTTAAATCCTATAGCTATCTCAGAGTTGACCTTCATTGCAAGTCTAAATCGAACTATAGTATTGAGAAAAGCACTAGTGGAGGATGGAAGGGCCCTCATTATTGATATTATATTTTATGGATATAAAGGTTAGAATTATAGTACCTCTAGAAACCTTTCAAAGAAGTTGTGTACATCTCTTTTCTTATATATAATTTATAGTCTTAAAATTGCTAAAAATACATCCTATTTAATCCCTATCTTGGAAAGTGGTCTTTCACTAGTTGAGATTATGACTATGACTATGTACCTAATTTATAATCACAAAATAACCACCATGAAAGAGAAGAGGATGTCTCTGATTGCTTCAATATTTATTCAAACACACATGTTCCCTAACAACAAATGTAATAAAAATGTTGATCCTTAGTTAAAAGTATTCTAAAATAGAAGAGGCTACTCTATAAAATATTAGTTCAATGAAAATAATATAGTGGTAAAATATAGAATAAGATAAAACTAGTGTAGAGCTCATTAACCCCAATTTAAAAGAAAATATTACATTTTTAATATAACTACCTTAAAAAGTAAAATCAACATTGCTATTAAAAGGATAGAAAAAGTGAAACATAGAGTTAAAAAAATCATAAAACCTTTATGGCATAAAAGTTATCATCTTTGGAAAAAAGATGAAAGATAAAAACCATTTTTATATTAAAATATAAATAAATAGATAATATCTCAATTTTGAAATAAGAACAAATTTATAAGAGTTGTCCGTGGGTCATTTTTTTTATGGGGATTCACAAGGAGATCATGCTATATGTGGAGAGGATCCTAAAATCTATCTTGAATGAGGCCACACAATTGAGAGTGTTTTTTAATCATCTTTTTCCTTAGAATGTGTATAGAGAGATACTTATATAAGTTGATGATTTATTCAAAATTAGAATTGTCATAAGTGTGGTATCACTTTCAGTTTCATAAATTAATGGTGGGAGCAAGATATTTTCATGTCTAAAGTATCTCTTATGATTAAAGCTTACTCTTTTGAATATTTTATTTATAAAAGTAAAATAGTATCTCTATCCTAGAAAAAGATATAAATCCTTTGAACAGAGAAAGTTTTTTGTTTTTAATAATGTACTACATTTGTTTTTTGTTTTTAATAATGTACTCCATCTCATAAAATTGAATTTGAAGAAAAAAACAACTTTATATTTAAACTTTTTCTTGGCTAAACTTTCCATATAAATACTAAATAAATAACATATAAAAATATAATTAAAGTAAATAATATATCAATTATTTTATTTTAAATAATTATTCAAATATAAAAAATATAATTAAAATAATAATATATCAATTATTTTGTTTTAAATAAACTATTCAAACATTGAAATTTTCAAGATATTAATTTTATAACAATGTATAAAATTGTATTAGTTTAATCATTTTAAAAATGTAATATTCAACTTTAATGTGGAAATTTCTATATTAATATCTCAGATGGCAGTGATACCACTAAGATTATTATATGTTAGTGTCCAATCATTAAGCCTGCTTTTGTGGTCACTCAACTTTAATAAGTTATTCTTGCGTTAGTGTGTAATTATTCCTTTCTCTTTGTCAGATTGTGTTGTCCAACTAAAGTTATTATATCTAAGTGTCCACCAAAATCTTGCTTTTGTTCCCGGATTTGCATCAAATCTGGTGTATAAACCAATAAAATCAACAAATTGCATCATTACCAAGGGAAAAAGCAAGAGCACCGATGCACTTGAAGATTAGTTGTACTAATAATATTTCTTTAATAAAGTGGAGGAAGAAGTGACCTGAAGATTAGTTGGACTAATAATCTTTCTTTAATAAAGTGGAGGAAAAAGTGACCTCCTCCTCTGTGGAGGATGTTCGATCATGGACTTGATAAGGCAAAAACAACATCTGTCTAAAAGAAGTAGGTCCATGTGGAGAAAATGAAAGGTTGATGAAAAATGAACCTTGGAATAAGAGGAATCGCATCTATATACCTGTATTTCCATCTCTGCCATCTGTAATTCTTGGCTATAGTTGTTTGGTTTTTGAAATGAAGGAAAGGGTAATTTTTTTATTCTTTTTCTTTTATTTTTATTTTTATTTTTTTGAAATAGGGTTTTTTGTCCACTATTATTATAATTTTTAGGTATTTATTTATGTTTTTTTAGACATGGTTATTTAGGAGATTTGAATGTATAACTTCTTGTTACATGACATTTAATTTCATAGTGATCCCAATACACTTAATTTTCATTATTTTCATTTTATAATGATGGGCAATTAAAAGAACAAAAAAATCTCTAACAAACTCTTCACAAATAAATTAGAAGATTTGAACATTTCCTCTATACATAACATTTCATTTTCACAAAAATAACTAATTAAACTACACTGAAACCATTGACATAACAGTTAATTAACAGTATAGAGTTTAATTTTAGTAACAGTTGCTTACTAACATCGAATAAAATTCCAAAATATCCTGCAATCTGAAAGTGAGATTCTGGTAGTTGATTGTACAGTTATTGCTGGCTTAAATTTGAAATGTGTAGATAACTTGTGGAGTCTCACTTTATCGGGCTGGAAGTCCAAGGAAAGCACAGAAGTTCTTCAATGGAGACAACTACAGCTATACAAATCGATGGCAGCTCTCAGAGAAGTGCAGAAATAGAAGATCCGGATTTCGTGGACTGTCGAGGGAAGCCTTGTGATCCAAACAAGTCCGGTGGCCTGAAGGCTGCTGCTTTTATCCTGGGTATGCATGAGTTCATCATTTCTGTACCTAGTCGAATTCAATAAATGGGTTAAGATGAATATGTTTTGGGTTGGCTTAGTAAGTATGGGTAGTTTTTATTAAATATAGATTTTCGCAGTGTAGTATATTAGATATTATTTTAATTTAGTATTTTAAATTGTATTTTTAGGATTTAAATTCATTGTGATCATATTTATAATTATTATTCTCCATTAATTAAATCTCTCATGATTTTAAATAGTCTACGTAACATTCATTGTTACAATTTCAGTTGAGAATAATACTTGTTACGTTGCAAGATATTCACAATGATCAATTAAAAATAATACTCACAACCATCCATTGAAACTAGTACTCATAAATTTGATTATAGTTTAATAACTTACTCTGTACCATTAATTCCAAAAATAATATCTCTAAGGGTTGATTAATCCTTCAATACCCTAATGAAATCGAGTGCACTTTGTACAGTGGTGCAGGGGCTCGACGTTATGGCCATGACGGCGGTGCAGAACAATCTGATAAGATATCTTTATAAAGATATGCATTTCTCAGTTGCAGAATCAGCTAATATGGTCACAAGTTACGCTGGAACAGCCTATCTGCTTGCTCTCCCCGGGGGTTTTGTGTCCGATTCCTTTGTTAATCGTTTTATAACCATGGCTATCTTCTCAACTGTAGAATTAATGGTTCATTTCTTTAGCCCTTCTCACAATTTAATGGTTCATTTTTTCCTTTCTAAAGATGTTGGAATGTAATTAGACTTATAACTAGTAACTCAATGTTATTTTGTTGTGCGTGTGTTCTCTACAATTTAGTAACTCAATGTTGTTTTATTGTATGTGGGGCTCTAGGGATACATATTGCTCACAGCCCAGGCATATTTCCCTTCCCTAAAGCCACCCAAGTGCTCTAGAGAGAATTCCCTGAGTAACCAATGCCAGAAGGCAAGTGGTAGACAGAAAGCCCAGCTCCTTTTGGTTCTGTACATTATAGCTCTGGGAAGTGGGTTTATGAAGTCCAATTTGCTGGCTCATGGAGCGGACCAGTTTGATCAACGAATCCCGGAGCAGAAGAAAAAAATGTCCAATTTGTTCAACTGGGCTTATTTTGTAGGGTGCTTGGGTTCTCTTATTGCCCTCACGCTTTTAGTGTGGGTACAGGACAACATCGGCAGGTACTGGGGCTTTGGCATTTCTGCAATGGTAATGCTGGCGGCCTGTGTTACTTTCATTTCTGGTAAGTCTCTCTACAGAAATAAGGTGCCCAGAGGCAGCCCATTGACTCGTATACTTAAGGTACGTAAATTCTTAATTGTAAATAGATTTTTTTATTTTAATGATGGAATATTTTGGAATTTAATGTTAGAAAAGTTAAATGATTGATTTAGTTGTTGTCAGAATTTCCGGGGTTATTAGATTTTGGAAATATTTAGGGATTTTTAGCCCTAACAACTACGTCAAACAAACCTACTGCTGTCCATAAAATTCCAAATTCTCTCGGACTAATTATATTTTAAAAATATTTAAAAATCCAACGTACAACAACCAAGTCAAACAGATCTGGCTGCGGTCAGTAAGATTCTAGGATATTTCCTAATTCTGCAATCTTAATAATATAATTTTCAAAATTTAAAATATTTCCAAATTCTGTGCAATCGAGTAATTAAAATAAGAATAAAAATGACAAATATATACTGACATGATCTGTGTGATGTGAAAATCAGGTCTTGGTGGCAGCGTTCAGGAACCGCGACTCCAAGGCAACAGAACCACAGAAAGGAGACTCCAAGGCCACAGAACCACAGAAAGGAGAATACGCAGCTCCTCAGCACAAGGTTATTCTCAGGTGTGATAATTCCACAAAACTCCATGGTTGTTCTAAATTGTAGACTTGCATTATGAGTAGCACAAACATAGCACCTATATGCTCTCAACGAAATATGACAAGCACACAATTCAAATTAGACTGAGTATTAAAATAATTAGCATAATTTACAAGGTCGAATATCATGAGTATTAAAATAACTAGCATACATTCAGTTAATCTGGAGTAAGAGTTCTCGCAATGAGATAATTCACATCTTAATGTTGAATATGGATTTTTTTTGGGGAGATGCAAAGTAATTTAATTACACTCTTTGTTGTGTGGTTTGAAATATTAATTATAAAAAGGAGCTAGAAGCAGAGTACTTTTAATTTATGGATGAGATGAGGGTGTATTTATAGTTGTGTAGTTTTGAGATAATTTTTAATAATAAGGTATAGTATATATTTTTTTAAAGATAAAATTGGTATTTTTTTAAAGATTTATAATTTGAGTTAATTGGTAATCATGGTGTTATGAAGTATTATGTAAATCTTGAGATACAAGATTCGATTTTTTCTTGGGTTAAATCAAATAAAATACAATTAAATAATAAATTAAAAACTTAACTCATTTGGTGAGTTAAACCAACAATAATCAAAGCCATAGAACATGCTCAATAAATTCCTTCACTATCCCACTTTTTTCTACAAGGGCTTCACACTTATCAAAGTCATGCTAGTTATAGGAAAGTGAATCGAACAATCCTCGAAGGGAGTCTAATTAGACTCATTTCCTGTTAAGATTTGTAGCTTGGGACATACTCCAAACCCTCGGCTAGTGGGTTTTGGAGGAATTGGCGCACAAAAGTGACTTGTGGGCTAACAACCCAATCCTATGGCCTTTGCACCCAAGCATGTGGGTATGATACTGTGATGAGGATTAATGGTTTCACCGATGGAGATGATAGAGGATCTCTACAACAACTAGGTGAAACCAAAATCATCGAAATAAAGGTCTCTATCATGAGATATGAATCTTTATGTATAGTTGGTCGGTTATTTTGTGAACAAGCCAGGTCGGCTTGAGGTAAATAAGCTCACTAGATAGTTCGTTGAAGCCCTTGAGGAAAGGTATAAATATAAGAGAAATTGGTGGTCATTTCCTCACATCTAAGGTGCCTCATCCATTAAATAAATACCTTCTAATTTGGATAGCAGATTTGAGGCAAGTACACACGAGACAAGGAGCACGAGTTTTGGAGAGGGGTTCTCTATTTCTTAGTGTGGTTTCCTTGAGAGATAGAGCTGAATATCTAAGGGAGCTATCGTGCTAGCATGGAGGCAAGGAGGACCTATTTGGTGAGTTTGTCTCTTGGTTTGTGGTGTCGATTGCTTGCAGGAGCGTTATAGCACCATTTACCACCCTTGGTAGATTTGATGCTCTGTGATATGGCCTAGGGCAACGCTTCCTTTTCAGACTTGGTCCAAATTTTAAAAAACCATGTTTTAAATCACATACTATGTTTTTCCTTGTATAAAAGTCGTGTACACACGGGCAGTCTATACCCAACCCATGTATATGTGTTAAAACATTAAAAATATATATAATCTCCTTAAATTCGAACAATGTTCATGGGTTTTACTTGTTACTCACCTAGTGTAGCCTGTGGCCCAACTATTTTCCAACTGAAAAAACTAATTTGGAGAAGTATAAATACACCTCCATGGAAAGGCCTAAGGGGGGAGAAAATATTAGATATTGATACTCTAGTTGATTACATCCTTGATCAAGTCTAACAAAATCCATGTGCCTTCTGCACTCCCAAGTCAAGGAAACCTATGTTTCCTTCTTGAGATGTCCTTCATCCATTCATGACATCCTTGTGTATACCTATGGAGGAGGATTGTTGAGGGTTGGGAAGGACGGATTCAGAGGATGGTTTTACTTGCAACTAGAGGATGTATTAGGCTGTAGTTCTTTCATACTTTCTTTAGTTTACATCAATAAAGAGGCGTTGTCATGTTCCTGATGTTTATGGTCCTTATGCATTAATCTATGTTATTATTTTCTTATAAAATCTTATGTTAATGCTTATTTGCATACATGCGTATAGACCTAATACCTATATCATAAGCATGGTTTCTATTACTATTGTTGTATATGCTTTGCTTGAATGATTTGTAGGTTCTAAAGCATTGGAAGAAGCAGAGGGTTTGGACCCTACCGGAACAACCTCAAACGTAGGACCTCCAGGTAATACCTTTTCTTCCTACTTCAATAGTTTAAATATTAGGGCTGCCTGTTTGGATGTCTCTTTATGTCGTATGCCCTCTTCTTTGTTGGGGTTCTCAACCCAAGACCTTAGGGTGACTCTACACATAACAGAATTGGCTACTCCATTGGGGAAAACATTCTTGTTTTTCCTAGATTGGGTTGTCTCTTCTTGATCAGGGCTTGTTTGATTGGTTTCTTTCTTTTACAATATATGTGACCTATTTGCTTCCTGGGCATTAAGTCTGATCTTTTGGATGAGGACTGGATTTTTTGTATTCTTGATTGATCTTTGTATACACATTTCTCAGAGGATACAGTAGCGTATGCACACTAGTTTCTTCAAATAGACTCACGTATATGTGAGTTTCCTCTGTTTTAGTTGCATATACACGCTTTTGTGTCTTTACACAGTCGCGTATACCTTATGTTGAATTAATTTTTCAAAATCTTTGGCCTAGTTAAGATTGTTGCCTACAGTTTTTTGCCATTTTTTGGTCATTCACTATCAGTGAAGCTTTTCTTTCTTGCAAGTTTTCAATTTCTAATCTTCTTCTTGTTGAAAAACCTAGTTAACATAGGGTTTTCTTTCTGAGTAAGGTCTCAGTTTGGGTCTTGGGTTCAGGGCTTCTTGTGGAAGTTCTTGGTTGTTCTGACTTTGCAGAATAAGAAACTAATTGTAGTTTTGTTTATAGCCCAATTTCAAATTTCTTTACTTTCCTTTCCTTTTTTGGTTGACCTATTTTGATTTTCATGGTTTTTGAGTGCCTCTTTGGCAATCTTGAAAGTATTTCTTAATGTTCTTTTCGTTTGCTAAAGTCCTTTATAATGTTGTTCAAATCAATCTAAGAAAGTTTGTAGTCCTTTATTGTTTCAAGTCTCATTATATTAATGATGTGCATAACTTGTGAATTTTGGAACTCTTTATGCTTGTTTTTTGTTTTTGAAGTTTAGTAGTCTTTTGCAGTCTCATACCCCCTCTCCTACTTGTTGGATCCCGCCCCGAGATTGTTCCACCCAGATTTTGATATGAACTGGTGTCCATAATTGTTATTCCTTGGGACCACATAGGTCATTGCGGAGGGAAATCCCGTAACACCTGAGGAAAACATTGCATCACATTCATTAGTACCTGTGGAGGGTTCCCTTGCAAAGCTTAGGGGCTTGCACTAGCAAAGGCTTTTGTTTTGAGGCTAGTGTAACTATTTTCGTCACTTTTGCTGGTATTCCTAGGCCGTTATTACCCTAGACTATCTTCGGAAGGTCCTTCATTCTATTTTCTTGTATTTTGGTGTCCGATCCTCATCACCCGGAGCAAAAATAATTGGAAGTTGGTTGATTGACTATATCTTTTAGGTACTTTGTTAGAAAGTGATGTTTTCTCCTAGTTGGCCTAGTTTTATAAAAATTTTAAGTCTTTAATTAGATCTCTTAAAATAATTAAAAGTGGTTGATTGACCAGTTCGTCGATCTCAGAGGCTTTGTGGGTTTTCACCTACGAGTGTTGAGCCTTCTTCCAAAAGGTGTAGGAGCAATTCTTCCTGTGATTTCCAATCAGTGGCAGCAGACGTAATGAATATTGATCCTCCGGTTCAACCAATTGATTCACATAATAGACCTAGTATCAGTTGACATTTGGAGAGGAACACTCTAGTCCTTTCTAAAGTCCTCTTCCAATCCGAAGACATTATAGATGTTGAAGAACTCCCTGAGTCTCCTTTGACTCGTTCGTCTTCTCCGCCTCCCGATTATATGGACGTTCTATTATACGTCAGGACTCCAACCCATAGTGTTGGCATTATGGCACAGGTGTTGTCCTTGATGGCAACTCACTCTAGTGATAGATCACAGTTCAGGCACTCAGAAAGGAGAAAAAGATATATATGCAGGTTCACCTTGATGAAGCCACGTATACACACCGGTTAGATGTTCCGAAGTTGCATATGTGTATATATGCACTTTCACGCAAGAAAAAGCGCGTGCATGTGGGAGAACTTATTTTTGGTCTGTGGTATTTAGTCCTTGGTATTTGGACCTATGGTTTTGGGCCATGGTATCTCGTCAGAAGTGTTGATCCCAAGTATTGAGTCCATGGTATTGATTTGTTATGGTTTAGGACCGTGATATTGTGAAAGGCCTAAGACTATAAAAGAGGAAGGAGATCATTTGGCAAGGTATAATGTGAATTAATTGAATATCTGATAAAGTGCTATATCTGGAATACTGGGGATTGGGTTATGGTGTAGATCTGGATCTGAATGAATGAGGAACCTGAGCGCAAGGAGGAGGATAAGTTCTATTGAAGGGTCAACATCTTAAGGCTTGAATAATCGTATCTTTGAATGATTTTGATCTGTTATATGTGGTGCATGCTTGATCTATAAATCTGGTAATTCGGGTTAACTAATGTCTGAATGATTGGAAGAGTGAATTATACTTTATAGATCTGTACGTAAGTTCAGTGAAGCGAATGCGCGTATACACACTGGTTTTGTGACTAAAAACAACGTATACGCAGGTTGGTCTAAACACAAAAGCGTATGCACGCAGGTTTTTGGTTATTAAAGTAGCGTATGTCTCTTAAATTGTGTTCTAGCTGCTTCTGTTTATTGCTACAGTGTTTTGGGTTTAGAATTTGGTGTGTGGTTACTGTTACTGTGTTCTGGGTATAGCTGTTAGAGAAGTGTCTATTTGATTAAGTGTTAATTGGTGAAAAGGAGATTGTTTGATACATAAATTCTTGATGATTAATTGATGTTCATGGATCCATTCTAAAAATTTATGAAACGTGGTCCCTGGAAGCAAAGAGAAGGTTGTAGCTTGCATACTAGTATCCCATATAGTACAAGAGCTAAGGGGGTTGTAGCTCCCTTCCAAGAAAAGTTGGAGAACGAGAGAGGGTTGTAGCTCTCTGCAGGTAGCAACCTGCATATTGGTAAAGGATTGCACCAGTACAGAAACATTGTAAAAAGAAGTTTCTAAATAAAGGAAGATAGAGGCGAATTGCAGCAGGTGGTTTTCACCCACATTGGGTTTCCACCTTATATCTTGTGTTCTTGTGTGTGATTGTCTTCTGCTCCATTTCACTATTTCTGGTTATTGTTTATTTGATTCTGATACATGGATTAATGATCAACATTTGTAAGATAAATTAAATTATAAGTCTGCATGGTATACGCAGGTTTCCATATCTGTAGTTGTGTATATACGCGGTTTTCACTAACTGAAGTAGCGTATATGATCTGGGTTTGAAAAAGAAAATAATTGACTTGATAATACTAATTCACCCCCCCCTCTCAGTATTATTTCCAACAATTGGTATCAGAGCAGGTCCTTCAGAAGAAGCTTGATTGCTTGAAGGAAGACCTATCATCATGAGCAACTACGAGAGAGAAGCATCAATCAGGCCACCAATTTTTGATGGGACCAACTTTGTATATTGGAAGGTAAGAGTTACAACCTATCTTCAATCTCTTTGTATAGAAGTCTGGGATATCATAGATACAGGGTACACTTTTCCATCAGCAACTCCTACAGATCCGGCTGAGAAGAAGTAGTTTGAAACAAATGCAAAGGCTGTCAATACTCTATTAGGATGTCTATCTCAATCAAAATTCATCAAGGTTAGGTAGTATAAAACCGTAAAAGAAATATGGGACAAGTTTGTTCTAAGCTATGAAGGAGATGAATAGGTAAAATGAGCAAAACTTCAAACCCTCAGAATTCAGTATGAAAATCTCAAAATGTACAGTGATGAAAGTGTGGCTAACTATTTCCTACGCATAGATGAGATTGTTAATTGTATGAAAAATTTGGGTGAAGAAATAAACGAGGCTGTTGTGGTTGAAAAGGTTATGAGATCTTTGTCTTCTAAGTTTGAATCAAAAGTTTTTGCAATAGAAGAAAAAGAGAATCTGCAGAAAATTACCATGTCGTAACTACACAAAATTCTAACCGCTTATGAAATGAGGAAAGGGGGACCATCAGACAGAAGAGAATCCGCATTCAAGGCCTCAGGAAAAGGAGATTCCTATGACTCAGGACATATGTCAAAAGAAGAGGAAGAATCAAATTTTGTTAAGAACCTTCAATGGGGTGCTGGAAGATTCAGAGGTAAGTTACCTTTCAAATGTTTTGCTTGTGGAAGAGTCGATCACTATGCTGCCAAGTGTCCTCACAAAGGTAAGCTTGACAAAGGTAAGGAACTTGTTAGATGGAACAAGAAACAGATTGTAATTAAGAAAAGCTATTACACTCATGAAGACAGTGATGGGTTTTTAAATAGTGATGAAGATGAGCAAGGTAATAATTATATACTTTTAATGGCTTTTGAAGATGATGATTTCATGGATGCTATAGATGAAGAAGGCATTTATGAAGAGATTTCTAAACTTAAAATTTGTTTAGAAGAGAAAAATATGATTATTGATACTCTGCAATTCCAACTGGCTGAGAGTGAAAAACATCATGAAAAGTTAGAATGTGAAATTTGTGGGACTTAGAAAAGAGATTGAGAAAACTAAAGCTCTTAATCTTAGATTTGTTAAAGGATCCGAAACGTTAGATGAGATTATCGAAGTGCAGTGTTCTCCACTAATCAAGACAGGTCTGGGATATAATGAAGAAGCAACTCAAGCGCAGAAACTATCCACCTCCAAAAGTTATCTTGGTGCAACAAGGAGAAGTGAGCAAAGGCTCAATGGAGATCACCAGGTAAATCATGGACAATTTACCTCAAGAGTGAACAAAGACTACCAGGTAAATCAGTGGCAATCTACTTTAAGGATGAACAGAAGCTACAACCAGCCACAGGTAAAACCTTCTCAATTTGCCTCAAGAAAGGATGTCAATAGAAACTAAAATCACTTGGTTGGTAATCGCAGGAGTTTCTTCAATGGCCAATGTTTCTCTTGTCATAACTTTGGTCACAAAGCAGCTCAATGTGTTGTCTATAAGACAATCACGACTAGAGAAGCTCAAAAACAAAGAAATATGATTGGAATCATGAAAAGGACGTACAATAACTTTTCTGCTCTTGAAAATGAAATAGAATGTTCTATTTGTAACAACTTTGGTCACGAAGATTCTGAATGCAGGAGCAGGTTTCGGCAGACAACTCAGAAGGAACAAGCCTCAAGTGCCAAAACATGGAGAATGAAGGAACCACAGCTAGAAAGATGTGGGATAGCCCTATATGCAGAAAGACAAGAAAATCAATGATACATCGACAGTGGATGTTCGAAACATATGACAGGTGATAAAGAAAAACTTCAATCATATAGTGCCTTAGAAAAGGAAAAGAGGGTCTCATTTGGAAATGACACCCCTACGCTCATAAAAGGTAAAGGTTTTGTTCAGTTGAAAGAAAAGGTCAAAGTTGGAAATATTATGTATGTTGATGGCTTGAAGCATAATATATTGAGTTTCAGTCAGATGTAAGATCAAGGAATTGAGGTAATATTTTGATCAAATGGATTTAGTGTTCGTGATCTTGATACAGGAAAAACAGTGATCAAAGGCATAAGAACTCCAAATAATTTATACATATTCAAAGAAGGACAACAACAATGCTATTTGAGCAAAATGATGAACATTGGCTATGGCACCAGAGGTTGGGGCATCTAAGCTTATCACAGGTAAGGAAAGCATGCAAATACCAGGCAGTTCGTGGTCTTCCAAACATCAAAATTCTAGACAATACAATATGCAAATCATGTCAGTTTGGTAAGAAAAACAGAACTAACTTCCCTGAGAAGGAAGGATCACCTAGTAGGCCACTTGAACTTGTCCACACTGATGTATGTGGTCCATCTAGGAAAAGGTCACCTCGGGGAGAAGAATACTTTATATTATTCATTGACGATTTTTCCAGGATGTGTTGGATAGAATTTATGAAGCACAAAGATGAAGCCTTTGAAAAATTCAAATCTTTCAAAGCCTTGGTTGAAAACGAATCAGATAAAAAAATTATGTGCCTTAGGTCTGATAGAGGTGGGGAGTTTACCTCAAATGAATTTTTTGATTTTTGTGAAGAACATGGAATAAGAAGGGAATTCTCTACAGCCAGGACTCCTCAACAAAATGGAGTAGTGGAAAGGATAACAGAATGGTTCAACAAATGGCTCGTGCTATGCTTGATGAGTCTGGAACTCCCGTAACTTTCTAGGGTGAATCTCCATTTGTTTCAGTTGTTATTCTCAACAAAACAAGTGTTCGGGTGAATAGCACTCAAACCCCTCATGAGCTCTGGTATGGTGAGACTCCTTCGATAAAATATTTCAAAATTTTTGGAAGCAAATGCTATATCAAAAATACTGATGAACATCTTGGCAAGTTTGAACCTAGAGCAGATGAAGGCATTCTCCTTGGTTACTCTCCCCACAACAAAGCTTACAAGTGTTATAATAAAAGGCTTGGAAAAATTGTTGAAAGTATTGATGTGGTGGTTGATGAAGAAGAAAACACTCATAGGAAGGTAAGATCTGAAGATTTCGAAGATGATGAGGACTATCCATCAACATCAAATCGGATTCATGATGAAGAAGAAACCCATGAGGCACCAGAAGAACAGATAAGGATAGAAGATAAGACTCCATCTAGGTACGTTTAGAAGAATCATCTAGAATCTCAAATTTTGGGACAGAAAGAGGCAGGTATACAAACAAGAAGAACAATTGCAAAATCTTCAAGCTATTTGGCATTGCTCTCCTCCACTGAACCACAAAATGTAAAAGAAGCATGCAAAGATGAATGTTGGGTCAAAGCAATGGATGAAGAACTTGAGCAAATTGAAAAGAATAACACTTGGGAGTTGGTCCCTAGACCAAAAGATAAGAATGTCATAAGGACAAAATGGATATTCAAAAATAAGTTGAATGAAAATGGGGAAATTATTAGAAACAAGGCCAAACTTGTTTGTAAAGGGTATGCTCAACAAAAAGGAATAGACTTTGAAGAAAATTTTGCTCTCATTGCTAGACTTGAGGCCATCCGAATGTTCCTTGCTCTCTCAAGCTTTCAGAAGTTCAAAGTATTTCAAATGGACGTGAAATCAACTTTTCTGAATGGAAACTTAGAAGAAGAAGTGTATATTGAGAAACCAGATGGATTCATCCTTGGAAATGATCCAAAACTTGTATGCAGACTTAAGAAGGCTCTCTATGGTCTTAAACAAGCTCCAAGGGCTTGGTATTATCGTTTGGACAAATATCTTCATCAACAAGGTTTCTCAAAAGGATCAGCAGATAGCAATCTTTATATAAAAATTGAAAATAACAAATTGCTAATACTTGTTCTGTATGTTGATGATATCATCTTTGGTAGCAATGAAGAAGCTATGAGCCAAAACTTTTCCTTGGTAATGTAGACAGAATTCGAAATGTCTTTGCTTCGAGAACTGACATATTTTCTTGGATTACAAATCTAAAAAAATGAAGGTGGTATATTTTTATCTCAAACCAAGTACCTCAAGCAGATTTTGAAGAAGTATGGCATGGAAGACTCGAAACCAGTATGTACCCTTATGGTTACAGGATGCAGCCTCAGTGCAAATGATGAATCAGCAGCAGTGCATCAACCAACTTATAGATCCATGATTGGAAGTCTTCTCTATCTAACAGGTACTCAACCAAACATCATGCATGTAGTGGGAATGGTTGGAAGATTTCAAGCAAATCAAAAGGAAACTCATCTTCAGGCAGTAAAGAGAATTTTCAAGTATCTTCAAGGAACTCAAAACTATGGCCTATGGTATCCTAGAGATACAGATCTCACTCTTCATGATTATACAGATGCAGATTGGGCTGGAAACATGGATGATAGGAAAAACACTAGTGGTGGTGCATTCTTTATGGGTTCCAGATTAGTATCTTGGTTCAGAAAGAAACAGAGTTTGATTGCTTTATCTAGAACTGAAGTAGAATATGTGGCTACTGCATCTTGTTGCACACAGCTCCTTTGGATGATGCAAACTTTGCAGGATTTTCAAATCACTTGTACTCCACCTATCTCCATCTTATGTGATAATACAAGTGCAATCAACATTTCAAAGAACCCAGTCATGCATTCAAAGACCAAGCACATACTAATCAAGTATCATTTTCTCCAGGAACAAGTGTTGGAACAAAAGGTCAAATTGGAATATGTTCCCTCCAAGGAACAAGTTGTTGATATTTTCACCAAACCACTACCCAGGGAGACATTTGAATACCTCAGACAGAAGCTGGGGGTAGTTGATGCATCATCTTTCTGTTGAAAACTATATGTTTCAGAGAAATATGGTTGTACACGAGTTGCATGAGAAGGATCTGCGTGCATACGCTGGTTTATATAGATATAGCCGCGTATATGATGGTTTGAAGGAAATCAGTGGGGAAAGACTCTGGCTGAAGAGAGTCTGATATGGGTCTGACAGAGACCATCTAGCAAATGTTCAGGGGGAGCAGATAAACTTCTGATAATGCATTGTTGGCATTACATTAGAAGCTTTTGGTTCAAGTACACAAGTTGTTTTGGGTTCAGGTGGATCAGCTACAGAAAGAGAACAGAAGGAAACCATGGTTGCTGATCTGTAGAGTGATTGACAGATTTTGCTGATATCAGTTATTAGTGACTTTCATAAGTCTTGCTATTTCGTCTCTATGTCAGGTATATCGTTTAATGTCAAGGTCATGTAACGACCTATTTTGGTTTCACCACTATGCCTGGGATGAATGATGTAATGTACTTGGCTGTCTTATGTAAATTTCTAGTGTATCCCCACTTGGTTGGGTGATGGATGTATGTATAGAGTCTGTTGGTGATAGGAAGGTCTTTCATGATGTATAAGTCATGGTTCTTCTTGAAGAACATCTTTTTGCAAATCTTGCCTACAAGCCAGGGGGTGCTTGGTCAACACAGTAGAGCAAAGATTTTAGCATGTACTCAGGGGGAGCACAACCCTTTGCCCTTCATGAAAAAGGGGGAGAATGACTTTGAGGATCTTGGGGTTGCCATCAATTCCAAAGGGGAAGATTGTTGGCATTATGGCACAGGTGTTGTCCTTGATGGCAACTCACTCTGGTGACAGATCACAGTTCAAGCACTTAGAAAGAAGAAAAAGATATATATGCAGGTTCACCTTGACGAAGCCACGTATATACGCCAGTTAGATGTTCTGAAGTCGCGTATGCGTATATACGCACTTTCACGGAGGAAAAAACACGTACATGTGGGAGAACTTATTTTTGGTCTGTGGTATTTAGTCCTTGGTATTTGGACCTATGGTTTTGGGCCATGGTATCTCGTCAAAAGTGTTGATCCCAAGTATTGAGTCCATGGTATTGATTTGTTATGGTTTAGGACTGTGATATTGTGAAAGGCCTAAGACTATAAAAGAGGAAGGAGGTCATTTAGCAAAGTATAATATGAATTAATTGAATATCTGATAAAGTGCTAGATCTGGAATATTGGGGATTTGGTTATGGTGCAGATCTGGATCTAAATGAAGGAGGAACCTGAGTGCAAGGAGAAGGATAAGTTCTATTGAAGGGTCAAAATCTTAAGCTTGAATAATAGTATCTTTGAATGATTTTGATCTGTTATATGTGGCACATGCTTGATCTATAAATCTGGTAATCTGGGTTAACTAATGTCTGAATGATTGGAAGAGTGAATTATCCTTTATAGATCTGTATGCAGGTTCAGTGAAGCGAAGGTGCCTATACATGCTGGTTATGTGACTAAAAATAGTGTATATGTAGTTTGGTCCAAACACAGAAGCGTATGCACGCAGGTTTCTGGTTATTAAAGTAGCGTACATCTCTTAAATTGTGTTCTATCTACTTCTATTTATTGCTGCAGTGTTCTGGGTTCAGAATTTTGTGTGGTTACTGTTACTGTGTTCTGGGTATAGCTGTGAGAGAAGTGTCTATTTGATTCAGTGTTAATTGGTGAAAAGGAGATTGTTTGATACAGAAATTCTTGATGATTGATTGATGTTCATGGATCCAGTCTGAAAATTTATGAAACATGGTCCCTGGAAGCAAAGAGAAGGTTGTAGCCTTCTGCAGGTAGTAGCCTGCATACTAGTATCTTAGCTAGTACAAGAGCTAAGGGGGTTGTAACTCCCTTCCAAGAAAAGTTGGAGAATGAGAGAGGGTTGTAGCTCTCTGCAGGTAGTAGCCTGCATACTAGTAAAGGACTACACCAGTATAGAAACATTGTAAAAAGAAGTTTCTAAATAAAGGAAGATAGAGGCGAATTACAGTAGGTGGTTTTCATCCACGTTGGGTTTCCACCTTATATCTTGTGTTCTTGTGTGTGATTGTCTTCTGCTCTGTTTCACTATTTATGGTTACTATTTATTTGATTCTGATACATAGATTAATGATCAACATCTGTAAGATAAATTAAATTATAAGTCTACATGGTATACGCAGGTTTCCATATCTGTAGTTGCGTATATACGCGGTTTTCACTAACTGAAGTAGCATATGTGATCTGGGTTTGAAAAAGAAAATAATTGACTTGATAATACTGATTCACCCCCCCCCCCTCCTCTCTTAGTATTATTTCCAACACATAGGCCTTGGAGCCTTAGTCTATATCAATATTTTCCTTCGATGGCCACTACTGGGAGCATGGTTTCAACTATGAGTGTTCCTAGTGTAAAACTCCTTTATCAGTGCAAGGAGGAGGTATAATTTCCATACCTCTAATCACTCCTAGCACTACAATTTTTGGCTCTGCCTCCATTCCATCTTCGAGTGGGGGCACCCAAACTTTTTCTTCCAACACTAGTTCTTTTCCCTTTGGAATGCCTACCAACGCAATTCCTTCGATTCCTTTAAGTTTTTCATCAATTTCTTCCATGTTTATTACTTTCATGGTGAGTGGGTCAGCTTCTTTTCAGGGTTTTCTTTTCGCGAGTAGTCATATATCACATTCTAACCCATATTTAGGATCAATACCTTTTCCCTCCATGGGTCAAAGTTATAATCCTTTCCAAGGATGGACTAAACTAGTTGTTAGCAGCTTGGTAGCCACGAATCAGTTCTCTTTCGACCAACAAGGGAATATTTCATACTCCTCCGTGAGTTCATTTCAGAGTTTTTCTCCCTTTGCTAATGCATGGAACCCTTACCAAGGGCTCTCTGTTTCGTTCAATACCTCTCTAGGGGGCAATTTCACTAGATATGGAAATGTTTTGGTAGGAGTTGGACAAACTCTGATTTTTTCTAGGCCACAAGGTTTTTCTTATGGTTTAGGTATTTCTAGAAATTACTTTAGGTGACCTAATGCTTTCAAAAATCCAGGATATTCTTTTCAGAATGTTGGAAATTCTTCCAAGAATGGGCGGAATCCCCAATGTCCTGCACGCTTACCTTTCCTGGTAACTTTAAACTTGCCAAATCTATCAAAGTTGACTAATTATCTAATCCGATACAACCCAGCTTGGCCTTCGGTTCCAACCAAAATTCCATCGGACATACCCAAATTCGAAAGGAAGACCGGTGAATATTCGGGCAACCATATAACCGCTTTCCATTTATGGTGTTCATCAAACTCCATGATAGATGATTCAATCAGGTTGAGATTATTTCAATGCACCCTAACTGAGAATGCAACTAAATGGTACATTGAACTCTGAGGGGGCACCATCGCTTAGTTTGGTGACTTGGCTACCATATTTTAAACCATTTTCAGTTGCTCATTCCTTATGATGTTGGAACTGAGCTCCTAGCTAATTTCCATCAAGACCAGGCAACCCACATTTCTGATCATATCCAGGAATGGAGATGAAGGAAGAGGCTTATTAAAGCCAATATTCCACAAGAATTCCTTCTTGAATGGTTTCTCAAATATTTTCAACCTGAAATATCTAAGGATGTATCAATCTCCAGTGTATTCACCAAAGAACGAGCTATTTTTAGAGACCAACAACTAGAACTCATATATTCTCAATTTGGGATTCTTGAGAAAATTTTGCCTCATGCTCCTAGATCTAAGGTTAATATAACCAAGCCAAAACCAGGTCCCCATATTGACGAGCTAGTCATATCAATTGATAATAGCATGACTAACCTACTAAATCAATTTCCATAGTTGTCTTTGCAAACTGCTTCTTCTATTCAGGCATCGCCATCAGTGCCCTTGCCTGCTCAATCTTCGTTTATCAATGTCATTCAAACTTCTAATCCAAAAGGAAACCAAAAATCCGATGGGAAGAATAAAGGACATGGTAGGAAAAAGAATCAGGATGGAAGGGTAATGCAAATAAGCTTGGTAGTGATGTTGGGGGGGGGGGGGGGTGAGGGGGTTGGGCAAAAAGGTCCAAAAATAGAGTAAAGTTTTCATGTAAGTTATGCAATGGTGGCCATTTGACTCATATTTTCCCTAAGATTCAAGATGCTCAGTGCTTGTTGGTTTAGCAAGGGTCTTCTAGCTCCCAGGCTATGTTAACTAACCCATTTCCCCAAGGGTAGCAGTTGTTTTCTGGCGCAAATGCTACTACTGGTACCCCCATAGGGGGCAACCAAGAAGTGGAAAATCTATCAAATGTTTATATTATGAGTTCACATATTAACATTGCTACAAGGTCATGTGATTATGGTGAACTGGAATCGTCTAAGGCTAAGAATACTCATGGTGTTTTGAGAGCCACTCCATATTGAGAGGCCCACAATTGAGTCTATATCTCGAATGCCGAAAGGCTCCACAAAATGTTCGACAATTAACCCCAATGCCAAGGTAGCTCAGAACTACTTTATTGTAGAATATTTGGCTCATAGTCATTGTGCCATGTTAGTATTCGAGGTACTCTAGTCATGCCCAACACAAAGGAGTGGTTACTCACTGCGACCAGAGTGGTTGATCCAAAAAACACTCTTGTTCTTACATTCGACATGTCAAATATCAAGAAGAGACTCCCACATCATATGGATTTTCCAATCAAGTCTACATATCGAAACACCCATATCTTTCGAACTGTAGTTGATGAGGGAGCTTCCACATGTGTAATGTCCATATTATGTTGGAAGGTTATTGGATCACCTCAGGATGTTCCATCACCTACTCTCTTAACAACATTTGATGATCATTCTCATAGGCCACATAGGATTATTCCAGCCTTTACCATTTGTAATGGGGGTAAGGTTGTAAATATTGAAGTAGAAATAGTTGATGAAATTTTGGATTACAATCTCCTTTTGGGAAGAAATTGGATTTATGAGATGGATGCTATTGTGTCATCGTTATTCCACATCCTTTGTCTTCCTCATGAAGGGAAAATTGTAATGGTTGATCAAATGGATTATTCTCCGAGTGAATCCAATGCATCTTCTGAATCTACTATTCCCTTAGTGAACAATCTGAAGCAACCTATTGAGAATATAGGAGTTGGAAAGTAATCTTCCTTAATGGGTACCTTTGATTTTCCTACTCCTATTGTTAGAATTAATGCTATTTCATCTTCCAAGGCAACTTCTCGAAGAAAGTTGTTTAGAAATCGTTATTTTTCGAATCCTTGGCCCTTACCCTCTTCTACCATCACATTAAATGATGGGCAAGTGGGTGGAATGGAATTTCCTATGTTTGCTACTAAAATTTCTTACCAATCTATAGTTATCACTGTAGACTCCAATCCTACTCCTTTTTCACTAGAGGAGCTGGAAGGAGATGTGGCTCCAGCCTCGACTCTAGATTCAACTTCTTTATGGATTGCCTAGATACTATTTTTCCATTCGAAGAAGAAACTCTAGAAGAAATTATGTGTGTTGAGAGACCATGGGATGATTTGCATTATAGGTCATATTTCCTCCCTGATTTGTGAGAAGTAGAATCAATCTTGTCCAGTCCTTTATCTACTAGTGATATACACATAGTTTTAAATCCTTTGACTCTAGAATAGTTTTCAGCCAAAGGTAAGATGTCTATCATTTCACAAACTATTCTAGTGAACATCTCTAGGGATACCAATGTTATCAAAAATGTCTTCGTTGGAGCTAATTGTTCCCCTGAATAAATTCAAACTGATACTGATCTATTTAAAGAGTTTTGAGACATGTTCACTTGGTCTTATGAGGAAATTCCTGGGATAGATCCATCTATAGTCCAGCATGAGATCAAGACTTATGAAAATGCAAAACCTATTCATCAAAAGCTTTGGCTGGTAAGCTATAGAAAAGTACCAGCTATCAATGATGAGGTGGAAAAGTTGTTGAAGGTAGATTTTATATACCCCATTCCTTTAACTGAGCGGGTCTCGAATCCAGTCCCTGTTGACAAGAAGCAAGGAACAATCCATGTATGCATTGAATTCAGGGACTTAAACAAGGCTTGTCCTAAAGATAATTAACCCAAACCCTTTATTGATCAGATTATTGATGAATGTGCGGGTAATGAGATTTTCTCGTTTATGGACAAATTTTCTGGTTATAATCAAATCATTATTCGTCTAGAAAATCAACATAAGAAAAATTTTATTTTCCCCTGGCATACATTTGCATATAAGAAGATGCCTTTTGGCCTTAAAAATGCTAGAGCTACCTTTCAACAGGCCATGTGATATGATCACGATATCAAGCATGTTATCAAAGCTTACTTGGATGATTTAACTGCTCGTCATCAAAAGAGAATAGATCATCCTAAACATCTTCGATTAATTTTTGAACAATGTCGGTTTTATAAAATCGATTAATTCTAAATAAGTGTGTTTTCACCGTCATGTCTGGTCGGTTATTGGGATTCATCATTTCTACTGAAGGGATTCAAGTATATCCTTTCACAGTTGAGGAAATACTTCAGTTGCCTCCCAAGTCCTCTATTCGTCAACTTAAGAGTCTTCAAGGAAAATCCAATTTCTTAAAGAGATTTATAGCTAATTATGTGCAAGATTACTAAAGGATTTATGATATTTCTAAAGAAAGGGGTCCCATTTCTATGGGATGATTGCACACAACGCTCATTTGATTCTTTGAAAAAATCATTAACCTCTGCTCCTTAGTTGAGTCCACCTGATTATGGCAAAGACTTCCTTTTATATCTCACAGCTGTAGAATCAACTATTGGTATGGTTCTGGTTCAAGAAGATGATTCTTTTAGTGAGCACATACTCTATTATCTGAGTCAAGGCTTAGTGGGCCCTGAATTACACTATTCTCCCATTGAGAAATTAGATTTGGTAGTTTTCCATGTTGTCCAGTGACTTAGACATTATATTCCGCTTCGAAAAACTTTCATCTTAGCATTTGTCAATCCATTTCAACTTTTTCTTAGTAGGTGAGTGTTTGGGGGAAAATATAATAGATCGATTTTCATTTTACAAGAGTTCGATATCAAATTCATGTCAACTAAGTCTAAGAAATCCTTAGTATTTATAGAATTGATCTCATAGTTTCCTTGTGAGGAAGAAATAGTTTATGAGAAATCTTTTCCTGATGAACATTTTTTCCTTATTTCCTCACAAGATCCTTAGTATGGAGATAGCATTATATATCTCCAAAATTCGAAGTTTTTGCTCACTTTTTTGAAGGATGAATGTAGAAAGTTACGTCACCTGGCTAAAATCTATGTTATTATAGGTGACACTTTATAGAGTCATGGGGTTGATTCAATCCTTAAATGTTGTTTAACCTTAGAAGAAGCTGAGTCTGTGCTTAGTGATTACCATAGTGGAGCTTGTGTTGGTCATCTATCTCAGCTTGCAACAACCCAAAATATTTTCCGTGCAGGCTACTTTTGGCCTTCGATCTTCAAGGATTGTATTGAAGCGGTCAAGGGGTGCCACCCTTCTCAATTTTATACTTAGAAAATATGCACACATCTAGCTATGCTCTTCCCTGTGATAACAGTTGGTCCACTCACGAAGTGGGGTATTGATTTCATTACTTGTAATCCACCTTCGGCGGGAAATCACAAGTATATCATCATAGTTGTTGACTACTTTACTAAGTGGGCCAAGGCTATGCCTACTTTCAAGAATTATGGTGAAATAGTAGCCTTGTTTCTCTTCAATCAAGTCATTTCCCAGTTTGGTGTTCCTAAATATATTTTCACTGACGATGGGAGTCATTTCTAGTATAAGATGATGTCTGAATTGCTTCTTAAGTTGGGTTTCCAACAGGCGCATTCATCTCCTTATTATACTCAGGCCAATGGGTAGGTTGAAGGCATGAATAAATCCCTAAAAATAATCATGCAAAGGATGATTAACAAAGCTCGATCCAACTGGCACATTATGTTATATCTGGCACTTTGGACATATCGAATGTCAGTTAATACTACTATTGGTTTTACTCATTTTCAACTAGTTTATGGGTTGGAATCAATTTTTCCTATGGAATCAATTTTCAAGAGATGCCACCCTTGTCAATTTTATACTCGAAAAATGTGCGTGCATCTAACTTCACTCTTCACTGCGATCACCGTTGGTCCATCCACAAAGTGGGGTATTGCTTTCACTACTTGAAATTCGCCTTCAGTGGAAAATCATAAGTATGTCATCATAGTTGTCGACTACTTTACTAAGTGGCCCGAGGCTATGCCTACTTTCAAGAATGATGGTGAAATAGCAACCCTGTTTCTCTTCAATCAAGTCATTTCCCAGTTTAGTATTCCTAAAGAGATTTTCATTGACCATGGAAATCATTTCCAGAATCAGATGATGTTTGAATTGGCTCTTAAGTTGAGTTTTCGGTAGGAGAATTCATCTCCTTATTATCCTTAGGCAAATGGGAAGGTTGAAGCCGTGAATAAATCCCTAAAAATAATCCTGCAAAGGATGATTAAAAAAAATCGATCCAATTGGCACATTATGTTATATCTGACACTTTGGACATATCAAATGTTAGCTAAGACTGCTACTGGTTTTACTCTTTTTCAACTAGTTTATGTGTTGGAATCATTTTTTCCTGTGGAATGTGAAATTCCTTGCCTTAAATTAGCTATTGAACTTCTTCTAGATACTTCTAGTATCGAATAATGCTTCATTCATTTGGAACATCTCGATGAGTAGTGTCAAGATGCAACCATAATCATCCAAGCCCATAAAAAGGGAGTAAAGACCCAATATGATAAGGTTGTCCATCCTAGAGTTTTCTCTTCTGTCCACCTTGTCCTAGTCTATGACTAAGACAAAGATGCCTTGGGGGCAGGAAAATTTAAATCTATGTGGTATGATCCCTTCATTATCAAAAAGTTTTTGAAAGACCGAGATTATGAGTTAATTTATTTTGAGGGAAACGAGTTGGTGGAGCCCAGAAATGGGCTCTATCTTAAAAAGTATTTTTCTTAGGCTTTGGCCTAGAATTTTCTTGCTTGTCATTATTGTATAGTTGTGCATATCTATCTATTGGTTTCATAGTGATGTCAATATTTTTTTATCTGCTTTGGCAGGTTTTAATGGACGATTTGATATATCTAGGGTTTGTCGATGGTGTTAGTAGACACACTCAGAACCTTTCTTCTGTGGCTTAGGTGACTTATTATCCATCTGACTAGTTGTTGGTTTAAGAGGCATATGTATCAATCCTGCTTCAAATAATGTTGCCGAATATACTGTTGTCATTAATTTACTATCTAAGGAAACATCTCTTGGCATTGATTCATTAGTAGTTTACTTGGATTCACAATTGGTGGTATCTCAATTAAAGAATATCTATCGTGTAAGAGATCCTGATTTCTATTGTCAATTTCTGAGAGTGCATTTATTATAGAGATCATTTATTTATATCACATTTATCCATATTCCACAATGAGAAAATTCATTTGTAGATTATATCGCTAATCAAGAATTAGATTGGCACATAAATCTTTCATCACATTAAAAATAAAAAATAATTGAAGAGTCATCTATATATATATGATCATCACAGTAAACTGTTGATACATAGATAGAGTTTTATGTACAAAATAATATACAATATTGGGACAAAAATGTCCTACAAAATTACGGTTTATGCCCATAATCATGTTTCCATCTATGGGTCCTGCTCAAGGTGAGCAGCACAGAAGAAGATGATGGAATTTTCCACCCATCGGAATAACTGCACCCAATCGCATGGCACTCCTACCACGCATCTTTGCATCTCCTCTGGAAGGTCTTCTATAGCTACCATAAGTACTTGGTGAGTCACCCTCACCAAGTTTCTCTAGATAGCATGGATGTTCCTCTCAGTCTCTACTACATCTCCCTCTGCAACTCTTCTATGACGCCTGTGTCGAGGTAGACCCTCAGGTCTTACTGGTCCAAAATATGTGTCATGATCAAACAAATTTGTAAGTATTTGTCTCATCAAAAATATTTTTAGTTCATTTATACTTAAAATCCAAAAAATATTAGAATCTAAAAAATTAAAAGCATTTGTACCTATGTCTCCCCACGCTACATCGGGTGGCAACACTGGATATGGATCTCCTCTGAAGTCCATGCTAGCATAGGGGTATTCCTCGATTGCTATGACTTCTTGTTCCCACCAGGAGAAGACCTTGTCATGAAAAGTGTTTCTAGGGACCTCACTTCCCCCTAGTATCTTCATTAGGTAAGCCCATTTGCCCATACATGGATCCCTTGGGCTATTGATGGTGGAAAATACCTTTGGTCGAAGCCCTAGTACTCTCTCAAAGAAAAAGGAGCACAATATGGTTCCACATACAAATTTCTTTGTCTGACCTTTTTGGATAGGTGTAAGTTGTTTTTTCATATTGGCTAAGAGGGGTGTGCACCAATCAAAAACTATCGTGAGACACTCCACTACTAGACTCACCGAAACTCGGGAAGACTGATGTAGAGAAGTTGAACCATTTACTATGGAAGTGGTAAATAGAAGGATTCTCAGGGCTAAGCTCTCTACATGTTTGATTGGAATTTGGGTTCCAATATTCTCAATGTTTCCTAGGTAGTAGATGCGTACATAGTCCTCCACATTGAGGCTATCTCTTGTTCTTCCTATTGAGTTAACCCTCTCTCCTCTCTATGAAAGACTTGTGATGAAATATATATCCTCTATTTCTATCCTTAGATGTGTTTGGTCAATAATAAAAGCATCTTCTTATGGATCCCAATAGTGGATAAGCATCTCAAGCAATCTAGTATTTGCCTTCATATTTGTCATTTTTGAAAAATTTTGATAATCTGCATCCTTGTAAGGAGTCTAATGCATTTGGATCTTCCATCACTTCATTATTAATCACACTGTGCTTGCTTTCTCACCAATTAATTGACATTCTACAAAAGAAAAGGTGTTTAAGATCATTAAAAACCGTGTTTCAAATTTTAAATTCGCACACACGTGGGTTTGGTATTCACATAATCACGTATAGGGATTTTCTATACATGGTTCAGATGTGTCCAACCCACATGTACGCAAAGCATAATTTTTAAACTAATTTCCCATGGTGAATTTCTCAAAAAAAACATTTAAAAAGTAGTAAAACTTATCAAAAAATCAGTTAAAAGGTTGCCTAGAGGATTGAAAGCTGAATAAATGGATGAATTTGATGGATTAACCTTGCTTGGTTTTTTCCTCTAGAGCTCCGTCACTCACTTTCTCATAGCACAAATGAAAAATTGTGAGTCAAAAATCCTTTATATAAGTTGACATATGAAAATCACTTTTTCTAAAGTTCAATTTTTCTTTTTAAAACTTTATGAGCTTTATGACATTTTTGGCTTGGAGTGTTGGGATGGGTGATTTTTTCAGGATACTTTGGATATTTTGAGAGATTTCTTCGATTCCATGACTGTAGACCCACCATGGCAGGTATCATTTTTTCACTGGCATAGATGTTAGGGAATATCATTTTCCATTGCATTTTGTATACTAACTTCCATACTGCGATACTTTTGGCCATAGGGTCGACCCCATCATGTCTTGGTTCTTAAACCATTTTCGCTCACCGACTTATAAAATCATGACATGGTGGTAGATCCAAACTTTACATGAGCATCTTAGTTAGATCATTGCTAGCATATGTTGCCCATGTTGCTATATTGTATAGGATCGAAAGTCCTATTTAGTCCCAACATGACTTATACGTTGAAGATTCATTCTCTTACTTCTTCATTATTTTTTGGGCTTTATACCCTAGAGGCACCTTTGTGTTGAGTTTTACCGTTGCATTTTATGTTGACCATTTTCATCTTTTGGCCTTAAGCCAACTTCACTTGGATTCATGTTTAAGCCACATTTTTACCATGTCTTTTGTGAAATCAACCTCGCAATCACTTAGCCTTTGCAACTTGACACATTTTTACCCATGGAAAGAACATTCCTTTGAGTCTCACTAATCAACTTTGTCACCCTGCATTGAGAATAGGAACGTTCCCCTCCTAGGAACTAGCATGTTTTTGTTTGGACACTAGTTCTTTCCACTGTACCATAGGAATTCTTTTATTCTTTTTTCAGTTTTTCTGAATATAAAAAATACAAAAAAAATAAATATTCCAGAAAGAGTGGGAATGGGACATTACTTCCATGATTGATGGCAACTAGAGTCAGTTGTATCGCTATTGAACAAAGCACTCAAAATGAAGTCTTTCCTCCATTGGGATGGGCTTTAATTTTACTTAGGAGAGCCTTAACCTTATTATTGAGTTAGTACTCCTCTGGTTGGTTATCTCTTCCAGCCATATGAAGAGTTCTTTTGTGCCTCTTGCATGACAAACTTATACAAAGTTATCATACGATGTCGTATTATCACATTTGAGTCATTCTTTTGTTCAAGGGAAGTAAACTTGAGTTGGCCATTCTACAGTGTCTCTTGACTTATTTTTAGTTGACCATCCTTGGTTGTGAGAGTCATGTTCACTATCACATAAGCTATTTGGTCCTTCACTCGTGCCGATTTGAGAAGGTCCCCATTGATTTCCTACTGGTGGGTCTTTCTCTTATTGACTATGACAAATTTCTCTAAGAGTTGACCTAGAGCCATACCCTAGCCCTATTTTCATTATTGATAGGTCACCTTGTGCTCAACATCGATCAGTATCATGGGTTTTTGACTGAGTGGTTTCCATTGTGTTCGATGTCAAATTTCATTTTCACACATTGGGATTCGTGCATTACCTTGGTTTCCATTTGACCCTATTGGTGGATTCCTCACCTCTGTGTCATCTTTCATTATTGGTTGGTTCAGAAGGTTTCTATCATGTGCTAGCTACATATTGCATACGCCAGAAATGTGCTTCGATTTGGTTACTACATATTTCTTCGTCTAACTCCTTCCACATTATTGGCCTACGGGTTACACTCATACTGGATTGATGAAGGATGCCTTAATGCCTTCCTTCTAGGAGATCTTTTCCCATCAACTTTAACTCATTGCTCTGGGAACAAGGTTTAGAGTCCATTTGGCAGTACCTTAGGGTTTGTAGTCATCAGTGGTAGACTCCTTCACTATCAACAGTGGGAACACATCATTGTCTCCTGATTGATAGATTCTTCTAAGTGTTCAACTTCAGCTCATTTATTCACACTTATTAGATTGTAATGGGTACCTTGGCTCTCATCATCACTATTAGTGAGTAGTCTCACATTTTGTAATAGTATACATCAATGATCAAAAATCAAACTATTTCTCACATGGTCGACTTCAGATCATTTATTCCCATTGTGTAGAAATATACCATGGTGGTCGATGAAGACCTCGAGTTTGCATCAACATTTTTTGGTTCACTTGTTTCTGCGAGTGACACCATTTAGCTTATATGTTGCAGTTCATTACAATGACATCCTATATGTTGGCACCCAAGTTTCATGTAGTACCATTTGTTCCACTATTTGACTTGGTACTTTTTGGATCAGCTTTATGACTTCAGTGATCAACTTTCTACTTCAGCATCATTGATCATTTCTTTATATGAGATATTGTGACATGTACTTCTATGGATATGATCAGATGATCCACTATGTATTTTCAGTCCTTTTATACTTGTATACATATTGGATCTGCTTTTGTATTTGATATGTGGACATTCTTTATTATCTCTGAGAATGGGTATGCCCACCTCAGAAAGCAGCTTTCTTTCTGATCACTTCCACTGGCTTAGCAAGATGAATTTTGGTGAACTCCTCTTAGGTCTTGGAATGATTCCTTCTATACACTTAATATATTTCAGCCATCATGTACCCCTTCTAACCTCATATATTAGGGGGCATATTTTATAGCACCATTTACCACCCTTGGTAGATTTGATGCTTTGAGATATGGCCTAGGGCAACCCTTCCCTTCCAAACTTGGTCCAAATTATAAAAAATAATGTTTTAAATTCCATAGGTTGTTTTTCCCTGTATAAAAAGCATGTACATGTGGGTCAGTCTATACCCAACCTGCATATACATGTTAATACATTAAAAAATATATAATCTCCTTAAATTTAGGCAGATTTTATGGGTTTTACCTATTACTCACCTACTATAGCTCGTGGCCCAACGATTTCCCAACTAAAAGACTAATTTGGATAAGTATAAATAAGCCTCCATGAGAATGCCTATGGGAGGATAAAAGATTAGATATTGATATTCTAGTTGATTATATCCCTGATCAAGTATGATGAAATGCATGTGCCTTCTGCACTCCCAAGTCATAGGAAATCTATGTTTCCTTCTTAAGATGTCCTTAAACCCTTCATGACATCCTTGTGTATACCTATGGAGGAGGATTGCTGAGGCCTGGGAAGGATGGATCTAGAGGGTGATTTCGCTTAGAACCGGCGAATGACTCAAGTTGTAGTTATTCAATACTTTCTTTAGTTTACATCAATAAAGAGGCGATGTCTTGTTCCTAATATTTATGGCCCTTATGCATTAATATATGTTATGATTTTCTTATAAAATCTTATGTTAATTCTTATTTGCTTATATATGTATATAACCTAACACCTATATCATGAACACGATTTCTATTATTTATGTTGTATATGATTTTCTTGAATGAGTTGAAGGTTCTAAAGCATTGAAAGAAGTAAAGGGTTTGGACCCTACGGTAACGACCTCAAACGTAGGACCTCCGAGTAATACCTTTTCTTCCAACTTCAATAGTTTAAGTATTAGGATTGCTTATTTGCATGTCTCTTTATGTTGTATGCCCTCTGCTCTGTTGGGGTTATCAACCCAAGACCCTAGGGTGATTCTACTCGTAACAAGGGAAAGGTAGTAGATTAGAGTTATGTAAAGGATGTTTTCACTGCATGGTTTTGTATGGTTCATCTCTATTCATTAGGTTGCAAGGAGGTGTTTCTCTAGAAACATGTGGGAGCATCATTTGATAGGGCCAAAAGGCCTAGAAAGGACCTCCTACCCTAGTCATAGTTATGTCAAGTTACAATGCAGTTGAACAAGGGTTTCTCCTTGTGTATTGGGAAGTTTCTATAGTGTTGTTGTAGGTAGACTTCTAGTGTTAAAATATAAGTGTTTTAGAGCATGTTATGGAGGTGGCCAAGGCCTATAACAATGCTTTGGATTCTTAGGAAGGAACATCAAAAGGAATCAACCTAATTGGAGAAGGTTACACAGGGATTAGAACATGATCTGGGGTTGTTCGTGTGCCCTAACTAGAGCTCTAGGAAACATAGATCACAAGGAAAGTGGACAACAATAGTGAGTTATAAATGGCCTCTTATTAATCATTGGATGTTAGTGGATGAGAGGTCCTAGGAGATTACATTGGATTGGACACTCGTGGACTGTTGGAGGGCAGTGTGAGAGTAGACAAAATATGAGCCCTAAGTGTAGTGACTTAGAAGGATTTTTGGCTTGCTAGAAGTGGCATAGTTGGAGAACCCTAAAGAAAAACTTCTGGAGGATTGTAGAGGCTTGATTCAAGCCTAAAGAAACAAGTCTTTTGAAGGAATAAGGGATTGTTAGAAGTGGAAGAAGAAGAGCTCATAGGTATGATCAACTAGGAGTATTTTGTAGCCCTAGAATTTCCTTGTGGAGAAGGAAATCTATAGAAAAAGTTGTGCAATCCTCCATGCCTTAAGTTCATTGTTGGAGAAGGACATTGGACAATGATAGTGGGAATCCCTTTGGACCTAAGTGTGTCTTCATTGAGAAGCATAGGAAGGTGCTAGTGGGAATAAAGTCCCAAAAGAGCTGAGGAGAAGTAATGAGAAGTTAAGAGTTGTTCACAAAAGAAGTTGTGAATAACTCAACAAGAGCCTTGATGTGTTGATGCGTTGAAGGACTAATGGTCAATGAGAGAGAAGGTGGAGTTGAGTTTAGTGACCTAATGGAGTTGGTTCATTGATATGGGTAGATTTTTGTTGTTGTATATTAGGAGCCAAAGGACTAGGAATATGTGTATTGGGTATGACCAAGGTAGTTGTGAGGAGCTCTACTTCAGCTAGATAGCTAAAGTACTTTGTTCAGGGTAGATTCATTATCAAAAGACTAACAACAAGCCATAGTTGTTGTTTGTCATGTATCAATGGATGTATGAGGGCCATTATCCTTGGTGTGGGAGCCCTATACTATTGTATTATCATTTTGATTAATATAATGGAGTTAGGTTGTTTTATAAAAATTGTAAAAGGTTCTGTATATTTTTTGCAGTTGTAGATTTACTATTGTATATTATTTTGCTATGAAAAATAGTCCTGTTGTGATACTTGGATTACAAGAATCATTGATTTAAGATTAATACCCTAGACTCTAGTATCATGGAAAAACAACATTTCCCACCTCCTTTAATTATTATTTCACTTTAGTCATTTGTTAAGACACATATGGGATCTCCCTCATAGCTCTAGTCCTCATTCCTATGTTGGATTTCAATTCACCATTAATTTCCTCAGGAGAAAGCCTCATTTGCAATGTCTAAACTCTTTCCCTCTTGTAACATGTCTCTCTTTGGTTCCATAGGAGTGATCTTTCTTATATGTGTGCTCACTACTTCTTATCAGTGCTCCATGTTCACTCTTTACTTAGTCTCACGTTATGTTCTAAGTTCTTCATTTGTATTAGAGGCCTTCAATAAGAAATTGGAACCATTAATCTCTCTCGTGACTTGGAGTCCACAAAAAATTAGAAATGTCCCAAGTATAATCTCCTGGGGCATCATCTTAAGATGTTTGTTAGTAGATAGTATGATTCAAGGATATTGGAGCACCATTAACAATAACTTTTCTCCAATTACTAGAAACTCGAAAATTGATATCCATCACCCTCTCATGCATTATTTAGAATTAATATTGATGAGGTAAGAAATTGAGACTTTCTAAAATTAAATTAAAGATCTTTAAATCCAAATGAACTTAGAGGAAATACCAATCTAGGGCTCACAACAAATGCAATTTTTATGACCTTGTTGATGTACTAGTCTCATCGAATTTTAGCTTGGAAGAATAAGTTAGAAACCTTAAGCTCCAATCAAGGAAATAGGCCATATGGAAGCAACTTCAATCATCCTTTGGGATCTATCCTCATCTCTTCAATAGAAATTCTTGGTTGAATTACATTGTAGACATGATCCATGAGCATTAGTTGACTCGAGCTTTGCCATCATAGCATAAATGGAAAAACCATGCCATTGTCCCCTAAAGTATAAAGAAATTCATGAGTGATACTTTTCTTCTGTCATTTTTATCAATGTATTGTAAGGTGTGTCTAGTGTTAGGAAGTTTTTACAAAAAATATACACATATATGTATGTCAAAACTATGAGAAACTAGAAAATTTTGTCTCAATAATTATAAAGACAATTTTTTATTAGAATTTTACTCTCAAGGGGAAGGCTCCATTTTATTGCCTAGTAGTCATCTATCACTGTATTTTTGATATGAATACAAATATTTTACCATTTTGTTAGTGATATAGAAATTTTGGTAGTGATATATACATAAGTGTGTGTATGTGTGTGCGTTTCCTTATGTGGATGGTCTTCATTGCAAATCAGAGAATAACACAAATCCATGTGCATGTGTGTGTGTGTGTCTGTATTTCCTTATCTTGATGTCTTAGTTGGATATTAAAAAACAACACAAAGACATGCATCTTGTGATCCCTTGGGGGGGCGGACTAGTAAGACTATAATGAGTCCATATTTGAGGAAGGTTTCCACTCCTCTCAAAATATAGGTTTCAAACCTAGCCATCATAGAGATCTTTAGATTCTCCAACAAAAAGTAGTGTGATATTTCTGGGATGGAAATAAAAATAAAAACAATTCCTTCTTGGGGATTCTTTGATGGAGCGTCCTCAGAAAAACTTTCTCCATTCTATATCATTATCCATAGGTCTAGGAGAATCCACAAATAACTATGTTTATTATTTTACCTTAAAACTATTACTTTCATTTGGTCTGGAAAAAGGAATTACAAAACTACACATATATTTATTTATGGATTATTGTGGATATTCTAGTAGATAGTTTTCACGTGATGAAATAAACTAACATATATAATATGAACGTTAAATTCCTTTAGATTCTAGATTTGTTAACTACTATTTTTTCCTTTTCTTATGCATGAAATAGGAAAAATGTAGAAAATGGAGAACAAAAAATACATTTACACATCAACCATAATGACATAAATATTTTCTTTGGGAAACCCTTACAATAGAGAGCTAGACAAGAAGATGAGATTATTTTCTAGAATGGAAAACAAAAAATACAAAGGAGAAGACACCTTTATGAAATTACTTGCGATCTATGGCCTATTAGGCTACTAAAAAGAAATTTATTTCCTCTATTATGCTCTCTCACTCCCACTCCTAGTCACTTCTCTCTATTATGCGACAAAATACAATCGAATATATGGAAACAATTCTCCTCTTAGTGGCCCAATTTTAGCATAGCTTGATATCCAACTAGGGGTTAAGTTTGACTCCTTAAACTCCCAATTAGAGTTATAAATTTGGCCCTTTTGAATTATTAGTCATAGTCCACATGTGCCTACCCCATTTTTCATGTGTAACAATGGTTGACATGACATCCTCTAAAACCAAAGTTGCCAAATTGGAATATTAACTTCTAGGAGGCATAAGTTTTTCATACAAACTTTGATTGACCTCTTTCTTGCACCATTGGAAAGGTATCGAAGTAGAGAAATGGCAAGGATTTTGGAATGAGTGACAATTTTTGGATAGAGAAAAAATCATTTAATACTTGAGCAAGGTTTCAGATCCTAAATATCCTAAGACTCACTGATAGAAATGGCCATGCAAGTTGATTGCTAAGATCATAAGAGTGAAAAATATTGTAAAAAAAGGACAATTTATATTAGAAATTTGAAGTATTTGCTTTGATGACAAAATGAATGCATTTAGTCTAAAAATGCTATGAAAGGGAGGGTTCATGGAGTAACTATTGGGGGTTGATTCCTTCTTCGAGTTGGTTACTATAAATAATTAAGTATTTGTTTCTTCATTTAGATTGGTTCTTGTAAAATATTAGCGATTCAATGCTTCCTTTAGGTTGGTGCTTGTAAAAACTAGGAAGTTGGTGCTTCCTTTAGGTTGTTGTTTGTAAAATATTAGGGAGTTGGTGCTTCTTTTATGCTGGAGCCTGTAAATATCAGGGACTTGGTTCTTCCCTCAAATAGATGCTTCTAAACATGAGGAATGGGTGTCTTCTTCTATTTTAAGCCATAAAAGTTGATTTAATAGTAGGTTGTAACCTACAACGATATTCAAGCATACGTTTTATGGTTTTCTTTATTTATGGGTTTTCTCGTACATCTAGTGTTTCTATGAGTTCTTAGGTGTTGTTTACATGATTGATTGATGAATGAATTGAAATATTGGACATTGTTAATAATTGTTAAAATTGACCATTATACTAATTCACCTCCCCCTCTCAATATACTCATATTTCCAAGAAATTTGAATCTCTACCTACACACAAACATAATGAGATTTGGGCTTTGTGTTTCTAAATCTTGATGAACTTACTTATCTTATTTCATATAAATGCTAGATTCTCTACAAATTAGAAACCTAGAGGGAGACTAAGAAGAATATTCCAGACTTAAATTATTTTTACTGACACCCTTGTAGGATCAAAACTAAATCCCTATTCCTTTAGGGCCAAAGTTCAATTTCCTAAGCTCTAGTTTCAATTAAGGATGGCTTTCAAATCCTAACTTGACCTAAAAATGAAATGAAACTAGAATTTAGCTAGAATATGAAAATCTAGACAAAATCCTCTCACAAATAATCAATTTTCTTCCAACCAAATCCTCAAGGTCTCTTGGTGCACAATCTTTCCACCAAAACAACCAACAACTAATTTCTAAGAAAATATTGAACTTTCTCCACTTCATGCCCTTGCCCACTTCCCTTCTAAATTTTTCCTTGCTAATTCAATATATGACTTCATCCCATTCACATTAGAATTCTCAGAGACGTTAGATGTTTGAAATCTTTCTAGTCTAACTAAAAGGCATGTTTTCATACGGCCATCAAAAAGTAGCTTGACTTTAGACTAAGAAAGGTTGGAGTTCCCAACAACTTGAGGTAGATTACCCTAACGAGGTACCTCAAGATGAATGCCAACACAATCCATAAGTTCACCACCTTTCATGGTGAAAATGTTCTCCGAAAAAATTAAAGCCTTAATTGCCAAATAAAAATTAGAAGATTCATTTTCTCCTAAGTGCAAAGAATCTTCTCCTAAATGCAAACTCTACTAACTCTTCATAGACCAACAAGCCCCGGATTTGAATGAAATAATACAAAGAGACAAAACATCATCTTCATAAACATCGATAAAATCTACTTACATCACCCATTTAAAAAAAATGTGTCTCGATTAGACTAACCTAAAAAGCTTAAAGCACCCTAAGTGCAAACCAAAAAATTCTTACGATCTTTACATAACACAAAGAAAATAGAGCAAACCTATCTTCATAATCATTTTCAATTTATTTATTAACCATATTTATAATTATAATTAAATTTCAAATGGATTATCATTTAATGTTAATAAAATTTAAATTTTTTTCTAATCCAAATATCATCTTTTAAATTTTTTTTATTTTAAGAAGAGATTACCCTAAGTATTTTTGGGGCTTCTCATTCAATCACATAAGGGGACCATACTCAGTAGTTAAAGTATATCATAATAATTTGAAATGTCATTGAATAAATTTAAATTAATGAACTTAATAGCATTATATAAATAATTTATATATTATTTAAAACAATTTAGTAAGAAATAACTAAAATAATATTTAAATAATTCGGAAATATATAAAAATTCAATTCTCTATAATTATTTTATTCTTAAGTTATATTATTATAATTTATAGTTATAATCATTGATAATCAACATTCATTAAAACTAAAATTATAAATTAGTATTAATAATAAATATATTTATAAATTAGTATAATAATAAATATATTTATAGGTGTATTTATTTTGAATAAATTTTTCAGGGTTTTAATTTAAATATGAATAATTATTTGGTAGATGATAAGGATGTAACTTCCATAATATATTTTAAATATTGATAATAGTAAGCATAAATTAAAGGGTGAGGTTTATCTTGAAAGTAGTTCTTTTATTTTTTTCTCTTTTACTAAAATTGATTAATTAAAATTTGTAATATGAACGAGGTGTCATTTGAAATGAGTTATGATTTTTGATAATGTGATATTGATAAGCCATGGTATTGGCCTACAGTATTATAACAAAATCTATTTACACATTAAGAATCCTCATGATAAAGTGGTGGTAAATCTGGAAGATTAAGAATCTTGTTCTGTACTTTTTAAATGTATATATGCTTAACTTATATAGTAATGCAATCATATAAATTAAATGGCTAGTTGCGTGCATTATACAACACAATATGAATATGAGAGAGATGTGTAAGTATGCCACATCTTTAATAAATAATAAATAAAATTAATGTAAGCCCAAAATAAAAATGAAAATAACCATGTAGATAAAAAAAATTACAATACAATTTAACATAAAAAATAAAAATGTGCTCCATTTTTTTTAATATTTCTTTTAATTGAATACTTGTAAAATGAATCTTTAAAAGAAAAACCATATCTTATGCACATATTAAAATCCTTAAAAACATAAATAGTTCCACATCAAAGTTGTAATATTTGAAAATATTAATTTGATATAGTTTTATTATAAATTGTCTTATCATGCCATGCCATGTAAAAAACATCATTAAATATAGTATTATTATTAAATTTGGATTAATAATCTGAGGAAAGGTTTACATCTAGAGAGATTTGAATGGATATATGTTAGTATACATGAGTAGGCATCAATCCATAACAAGTCCTACATAGTAGCTAGTACTTGTAGCTTAGTTTAAATATAGTTTTATTAAAGTAAAAATACTAAATTCAAATTAGTATTAAGGTTTTACTAATTAGTAAATTGAGATATTTTGTTAAGTAATTTTTATTTTAAAATA